>APFE031115487.1:324413-365111 GCA_000404065.3 Pinus taeda | reverse complement strand
AAAGAATCAAAATATGATCCTTGAGAAGAAATCATTTTGCGTAATAGTACCCCTCAATCCTGGTGAAGGATCATGTGATACTGAACCTATTCACGATTCTAAGAGTGATGACGACCTAGAATGTATCTATAAGATAACAGTGTGAGACCAAGATTAGGTGAATCCCACCACAGATGGATGGATTACATGGGATCGCAAGTGTTCCTGCACCTCAGACTTTGACAAAGAAATAGAATGTTGGCAAAATTGGTTACATAAAGTAACTACGCTGAATTGCAATGTGATGATCTGGTCCATGCATTGTGTGTTGTCAAAGGTAAGAAATCTACCTATTGATGATGGTCTGAATGAGGTGGATATCTTTTTGGATGCATTTGAAAGGGAGGTACTAGAAAAGCAATGCTTCTAGGCCTTAGATTGGGCACTGCGTGCTACACCTGCAAGATGATGGGGTACACACAAGGGAAGCTTTGATGATTGGTGCAAATGTAGGAGGATAATGAGAACATGATTTGGGAAGCCTAAGATGTGATTAAAAGACAATTATGATGGGCAGAATGATCTACGTGTGCATTTGGCCAAATGGACGTAGGCTTATCGAGAAAAGCCCCAACCTGAGTGGGTGCACCTGTTCTGTCATACCTTGGATGTTATCCAAATGAATTGGTATATAGAAACAGAGCTCTGCCATGGGACAAGAAAATGGGATATCCTACACAAGGGATTCATGATGAAATTCAACTTTGAGGATGGGTTTGACAATATTGATGAAGCGCTACAAGAGGTGAAAGTAGTTATCTTTAGGATACTGGAGGATCCTTTAGACACGATTCAGCCTAAATGGGCTACTCAACTGAGTCACGCACTCGAATGTTATAATGTAACTATCAAGGAAAAGGATGAGGATCCACAAAAGATTAACATTCTAGAAACAAAAGGCCACCACGAGGTTTAAGGACCACAGATTGAGAATTGTGATATAACCGCACCATTGAGAACGAAACAAGTGAACATTGGTATGGAGGTAGAACCCAAATTTGCAAAGATTGGAGACTACTGGGATGATGTGATGATGGATAAGGTCGTTGGATTGCTCCACAAATACTAGGAATTATTCCCTACCAAGTTTACAGATCTAAAGGGAATAATCGAGGACCTAGGAATGATGAAGATCATGCTAAAGCCTGAATTGAAGCTAGTTAAGCGAAGGCCTTACTGTCTCAATCCAAAATATAAGGAGAAGGTCTACTTAGAGCTAGACAAGATGCTCATAGAAGGAACCATTAAGCCTGTGGAAGAATCTGATTGGGTAAGCCCAATGGTGGTGCAAGAGAAGACGCAGAAGGATGAGATAAGGATATGTGTGGATCTCAAAAAACTAAATGACACTTGTGTGCATGATCCTTTCCCAAATCTTTTCACGGATGAAGTGTTGGACAATGTAGGCAGCTAGGAAGCATATTCCTTCACTGATGGGTTCTCTGGGTACCACCAAATCAAAATTGTGCCAGCGGATAGGAGCAAGACCACCTTTGTGGTGGAGTAGGGTTGTTTTCAATACATTGTAATGCCATTTGGATTGAATAAGGTGCCTACAATCATTTCGCGTGTGGTTGTTGCAACATTCAAGGAATTTATTCATAAGTTCCTAGAGATATATTTTGATGACTAGAATGTATTTGGGCTAGTTAAGTGCCATGTAGCAAGCTTGTGCCTGATGCTAGATACCTGTTGAAGATAACAGATCGAACTCAATCTCAAGAAGTGTCTATTTTGTGTTCCTTTTGGGAACCTATTGGGGCATATGGTTTGCAGACAAGGACTGATGATAGACCCAGCGAAGATTGTGGTGATACTAAACTTGGAAGTGCCGAGGAGTGTGAAATAGCTGCATGCTACTCTGGGACATATAGGATATTACAAAAAGTTTATCAAAAGCTATGCCCAAATCACCACACCTATGGAAAAATTGTTAAAGAAGGATTTCACGTTCTACTGGAACGATGAATGTAAGAAGAGCTTGGATATATTGAAAGAAAAGATTGGAAGAATGAGTTTTATGTACATGTCAATGCATCATGTATAGCGCTGGGGGCAATACTAATACAGGTTGGCGGAGAAGGCTTTGACCATCCTATTTCATTTGCAAGCCGCAGATTATCCAAAGTATAGAAGAAGTATTCTACCACTAAGTGCAAGGGGCTAGATATGGTGTATGCGCTCCAGAAGTAAATGAACTACTTGCTAGGATGCCATTTTAAGATGTATACAGATCACGTGCACTGAAGTACCTTGTCAATAAGCCTGTGTTGGGGGGTTGAACTTGTAGATGGATCTTATTATTCTAGGAGTATGATTTTGAAGTTGTTGTGAAGCCTAGATGATTGAACATGGGACTAGACCATATGTCGCGCATCAAAATATGGGAGGAACGTACTAACTTGGAAGAAGGATTGCCTGAAGCACAACTATTTGTAGTACGTGTCGCAGATGGTCATTTTCAGGATATAATACACTTCCTAACAATAGGAACTGCACCATAAGGATACTTTGTCCAGCAAAAGAAAGAATTAGCTGTGTGCACAACATATTTTTCTATCATTGTTGGGCATCTATACAAAATGGGTACTAATGACATATTGTGACAATATGTACCTGATTTTGAGAGAAGAAGCATCCTCGTGGATGATCATGGGGGTGTCATGGGAGGAAATTATGCAGGGAGAGAAACCACACAGAAGATTCTATGTGCATGGTTGTGGTGGCCAACCCTTCATCAGGATTCTAAAGCATATGGCAAGGCGTGTGATGTATTTCAAAGAATGGGTAGGCCATCGTAGAGGGATGAAATGCCTTTGAATCCAAAAATGATGTTTCAACCCTTTGAGAAGTGGGCAATCTATTTTGTAGGATCCATTCAACCACAAGGAAAGACAGGAGCAAGATACATTATCACTACGACAGAGTATTTGACTTGTTGAGCAGAAGCGTAGTTGGTGAAGGATTGCACGAGCGTGCTGTAGGTTTTAACCTCGTACAAAAATTACCTGCATATGAATTATAAAACACAAAAAATAAAAAATGCGAGAGAATAACACATAAAACACATATACACAGAGATTTTCCCCTGGATCCCAATATTGGGACTACTAGCTTGATTTTTCATTATGTTCCTTTCAATGTTATAATACAGATTTATACATGCCAAAGCATCCAATACCATGGACCGAAAACCATCGCATCCAAAAACATGTGTAAAAATCATGCACAAAACCATAGGTGGGTCCGCCCAATCTAACATAGGATCCAAAAGCAAAAATTTTCGAGGTGCTACCTTACACCCCATAGAGTCAGGTTACCTACACTCCTTAAACTCCCTGTGACCGCCCCGCTACACAATCAACACAATGAAGGGGGGGGGCTCTGCCCCCCCCCTCTAACCCCCCAATTAACTACATGGGATAATCATGGAAAGAATATAACATAGCCCAACAAGTGATGGCCACAAAGTTCCCATTTGAGCATGTACTGATGCGATTTGGATGTCCAAGTATCTTGATGAGTGATCATGGTATGCACTTCCTGAATGAGATGACCAACGCACCAACGGAGGAATTTTAGGTATGTCACCAAAAGAGCACACCCTATCACCCATAGGCTAGCGGGACAGTGAAGGCATTCAATGGAGTGCTTGAAAATGCACTGAACAAGGTTTGCAATACTCAACAAAGTGATTGGGACCTACTCATACTTGCAATATTGTGGACTCCTTAAACAACATGCAAGAAGTTGACTGGAAAAACCCCTTTTAGGCTTTTCTATTGTGTAGAAGTGGTAATTCCTATGGAATACATCATACCTAGTCTACATATAGTAGCTCTCATAGGTATGATGGATCACGAAGCCCTGGAAGAGAGTCTCGCGCAACTAGATGAGCTCGAATAAGAAAGATTTTTGGTTGGATTTCACCAGCAAGTCCAAAAGCAATGCTAAAAGGCATGGCATGATCGACACATCAAGCTTCACACATTTAAGGTAAATGGCCTGGTTTTTTTATATGATAATAAACTTGATAAATTTCTAGGGAAATTCAATATGCACTAGTTAGGGCCTTACGTTATTAAGGAGATTACCGATAGAGGAGTGCTACAGCTAGTCAAGTTAAATGGAGAAACCTTCCCAGGAAAGGTGAATGATAGTCACTTGAAGCCATACACTGGCAGTCTGGCCATGTGACTAAATGAAAGTAGCATAGTCTTAGTGCTCCAGGCAACTGAAAGGAGGCACAGGACTATAAACTACATTGCTCGAGCTGGGGAGCTGTGCAATTGGAAGATGATGTAGAGTGAGGACATGTCACTAGGTCCATGGCAGCGTGAAGGTAGTTGTGCTACCCAAGGAGGTCATGCAAGTTGGCTGGAAAGTGACTGTTAACATCACTATTCATGAAAATATGACACAAGTGATTTCAAATGGAGTGGGTGGCCAACATTTAAGATGAAATTTATGGCTTAGATCCTTTGAAAATTTTCCACCAATTTGACATTAATGAACTGATTTTGGGGGGAACGGTCGGTTTTGAATTCAAATTTCCCTATAAATTACAAGTGGCTACCAAATGAAAAACACTTGAAATTTTGAGTATTTAGCGGTTGATCTCTTAAGTGCATATGAATCGTGAGTAATATGAGCTTCTGATAGTTTCTTAGGTATTTGCAACTTTGTCGATGGACACACAGGAGCGAGATCCCCTAAGGGCAGTTTTGCGGATAAAATCCCATGTTTAACTCAATTTTTGTAATATTATTGTAAAGACTCCACAATTTGTGGTCCTGGAGTGCGAATTTGTTATGTGTCATAAAGAATAGTCCACCCTTAGTTTTGTAAAGGAAATTTAGGTGTTAGAGAACTATCCATGGTCCATGGACCATGGGATTTTATAAAAAGAGCTAAGCTCTAACTAGATGGAAGAGAGAGACAATGATGGATGATGTAATAGAATCGTAGCTTTAGAGCAAGAAGTCTAAGTCTTGGGTTGCAGCATAGGTAAAGGCTCTATAGGTGAGTGTGTAGAGGCCTAGGGTAGAAGTTTGCAGCTAAGTGTGCTAACCGCTGTAGCTGTGTGTGCAGGGCGGATAGAGTTTGTAACCACTTGGAAGATATTAATAAAGAGAGATATTATGCAATTCATGTGTCTTTGTTCTGTTGATGCATCTTGATATGTTATGTATGAATTTTCTTTATTATGCTTATATGGTGTGCAAATGAATGCAATTACATTAAATAGATGAAAGCATATACGAATATCTGTTTATGTTGGGATAACTATAATTGTTTGATAAGATAAGCAAGGCACTTAGATTAATTGTACAAAGCATTGTCATAACAGCACGGAAGTACTTGAGTAGCAGGCCTGGACTGCGCAAAGGACAATCGTATCCTTTCATGGAGGTATTGAAGAATGGAACATAGATTTTGTCTTGCAAGCCCTAGAGCAAAGAAACCTATGTGAAGGTAGGGATAGAGGGAATTAAATGACACCACGATCATCTTAGGGTGCAGAAACTTGGTTCCAGCATCCCACCATACTACTTTAGGTGAGACTTTAGTCTATGCTCCATGGGTTGATACTGAAAGGAATAGTAGTGTACGGATTTGTTTGGCTAATTAATGTTGAACCTAGGTTGAGTACCCTCAAGCCAACAACAGTGTTAGCGGGACACAGATTCAACCTTCAGGGCACATGATTATGCCGAGATGTATCAAATGTCATAGCTCATGACTATCATGGAGACTCCCTTCAACTTACCCCGCAACAATGCCAAGTTTAGAGACATTCTGAAGAACTGTGTAAAGGAGCCAACTAGATTTAGGATGACACATAACCAAATATACAAGACAAAGATACTGTGAAGGTGTATCAATACTTGGTCATTTTTTCATGTCGACTGTATGACCAAGAAAGCACGGAAACCTTCAAATAGATTTGGGTCATCGCGCTGGATCAACTGTCCAGAGAGGGAAATCCATGCAACTGGTCCGACATGTTGGCTCATCAACTGTTGCCATATGTTTCAACCTAATATTAAATAAGGAGTGATGTGGAGGCTGTTATCTGTGATTAATTAATTTATTTTAATCAAAATAACATAACAAAACAAAATAGGGATAATCTAGGCGAAAGGATTACCAAGCAACTGTGAACTGCAATATACTGACTCAGTAAACCAAGGACTTAACATACGTGCAGGCAATCTCCCTGAATGTTGTGTTTGGTGTATCACAGTGTACAAGGCAGCTGACTCAGTTACCTATGGATGGATAGAAACCTAATGTAGTCCTCCCATATATACCCTAAAGTACATGGAGGCCCAATCTGTATTAATGCTTTATAATGTGAAACTACAAGGTGAGTGGATTCCTTTATACTTTACGTATTGTAACACTGCCCTATATGCCCAAAAGTACGTGGACGAGCTACAATATTCTTACGTACATGGAATGAAGTATCACACTCAAAATGTATCATTGACAAGTTAGCGATAGCTGCTATGTTTTATGAGGTTGGAACACATCTCTAGCCTAGACCTATAAATGTTATGCATTAAGTTACAAGGCTCCATTAGGTTAATTGAGATAACTTTTAAGTTGATCTTCTTAAGAATTTTCCTTTCAAGGTTCACCACATGATGTATGTTCGCAATTCCTAGAATGCAACTAACATGAGAAACAATCTTTCCATTTGATTTTGAACAATGAAAACCTTAACTACAAGGGATAGAGCAATCAGAATGTTTGATCCAAGAACGAAGAGCACATCTAATGCAATTTTCGTAAACTATTCGTATAAGGACACAAAATTTTCAATGCACGATGCAAGTTTTTCTTTTCGATTCCCTTAATATTGAGATGAAAAAAAGGAAACTAATGCACATACAATCAATCAATATTTTTTCAAGAACGAAGACTTTAGGACAATTCCTTTTTGAAAGAAATGAACACTTTTACGACACTTTATTTTCAGCAAAGGTTAATCTACTATAATCTAACTTTGACAATGAATTGATAATGATAAAGAAATCATTTAAGAAACACTAAACAATCAAGGAAAAAGTAGGTATAGGAAAGCAAACACAAATAGATTTAAGAGGCACAACAATCATTGATCTTTGAGGAAGCAAAAACAGAAGGAAATTTGGAAAATACCAAGCCAAAGGTCATATTTTTGACCTAAGGAGGATCAGAGTAGCCTTGAATGGGAGACAGTGCACTTCAAAGATCTGTCATCAAACCAAGGGTGCTCTACAGTGCACTGTGTCCTGACCAAGTCTGCGTTGGTTCTAGGGAGGCCATTCAAAGGACATTCAAGCACAATTTTTGACCAAAAAGCACTTCAAAAAGGCTAAAATAAGATCAATGGAAGCAAGTAAAGTCTACTAGGGTTTACTAGCATAAGGATAAACTACCTGGAATGATGATCATTCCCCAGTATGGTCGCCAATTTGTTATCTGGAATTTTGCATCTACAGATAAACACAACTTCCCTAAGTGGGTAGCTACACTTAGAACAACAGATTTAAAGAGTTTAACCTTTTCCTATAGAATATAGATAAGACAAGGGACCTACTTGTTATCTTTCACTTCCCTTTGTCTCCTTTGAATAGCTCCCATTGCTCCTTCTCGAACTAAATCTGCTCGATAAGTACCTGCAATCATAAACATAGGACAAAAACCAATCAAAGTAAGAGATCTATCTACTATAATCAAATGGAATCGAAAGCATTTACACATATAATCATCATACATAAAGACAAGAATATGGGAAAAAGTGTAAACAACTTTATTATGTAGACAGAAGAGTTACAACCAAAGAAGTATAATCCCATGTCACTCATCCAACTTGAGTTCCATCCTTCATCACACCAAAAACATAGTACTCCGATAGCATAACAATACTTTCTTATAATATCAAACCTCAAACCAATAGTATCTCCTTACAATTCTTCAAATTCCAGCCCTTGATCACTATGATGAGTGGTCAATTTATAGGGAAATGGAGGTGGTTTTGTCATAAATTGGGCATTGAATGGCTTTCCAATTTGGGAGTTAGTTTCCATGAGGGAAGGGATGAGAGGATAGGAGGTTATTTTATTCATTCGCTATCCAATTTCGAGCACATAGGATAGTATAAGAGGTGGGAATCTTCTAGAATGGTCTACAATGTAGGAATATTCCCGGAACCCTATGAAGATTTCGCTCAATCTCACCCAGTGCAGGTCAAAGTGGGCCTAGGTGCTCTGCAGAGCAGGCTTGAATGGGCCTGATGCTCTGTAGTGAAGTTACAGCTAACCAAGGCTGCGATGGTCCCTCAAGGAGCCATTTTAGGATGTATTCAGGCCAGAAAACTCTCAGGAATGATGGCATTCAATGTGATGACTTGTCTAGGGCATGTAGCAACTGAATTAGGGATTGATGAGCCCCAAAAATACTGATATGAATGATGGTAGTGATGTGCCCAAATAGACCTGTAACACTCCTTTATCATGTTCCTATTGTGATGTGTTTTTTATGATGTCTTGTACATGTTTATGCTTTTGTTCAATCTCTTATTTATGTTAAATTGCTCATAAAATTAACATAAAAACTCATTTTTCATTTGCAAAAATTCATGAATCCTTAAGCACAATGAAATAATTTTGTTTCTAATTTGAGGAGGGTATTATCACAACAATATAATATTCTAAATCATATCACTGGTGTAGCTAAACATTGAGAGGTCCAAGCTCCACAAGGTAGCATCGCACCCTCCAATTTTCCAGTGTGTGGAGACAATTGACTCAATCATACAGAGCACATTCACTGATTCATGTATAGTAAGGGACCATATTGGCACACCACACATAACAATCACCTCCACAGATATTGCTATTTGTTATAGGCTTCTTCAGAAAGAAGAAAATTTCAACACCCAGTGGCTCTCTCGCTTTGTGACTCCTACTAAAGACATCCTTAGAGAATGGTGCGAGGCCCCATCCTAGTTTTGGGTTAGGATAGACCAATTTTACAAGATGAATGGACTGAGGAAGGTCTATCAGCTAATCATCGCCATAATGAACCATTTATAAGGGAGAGAAGATTTTGATGTGTTCCATGGTACATGGGTTCCCATATTGTATGCTATCGCCACCCGAGGAACAATCTTTAAGTGGGCCAACATTCTCATGTCATCCTTTAGAAAAAATATAATTGTATTAAAGCAACTAGAGCCAAATTAGCCCCCATATTCCTATATGGCCTCATACCTACTAGACGCAATTTGTGCAAGGTGCCAATTTGACAACTGGAGATACAATTGGAACAATTCTGTAGCCAGCCCACTACACCATCATTACAAGATATTTTGGGACACTTCTATAAGGGTATGATTAAAGTTATTTTAGATTCATTTATTGCCCCATTATATCAGTAGCTATTCAGGGAAGAACCACCTTGTATGTCAAAGAGGGCCATGAAAACCATTATCAAGGTGGCACATTGGTTCCCAATCCATGAGGGTACAATTATTAGAGTTTCATTTCCTATAAGGCCCCACATGCTCTTCCTAGGTTTGCCACAGATAACATGCTCTTGTGGGAAGTATGTTACCAGATGATGTAGGATTTCTTGAAAATACTAAGCAAAGTAAAGAAGAAACCATGGCTAGCCTTCCCTCATGTCATCGGGGCCTATGTGGTAGAAACATTCAAGCAAGTTGAGGTGGAATCTGAGGCTTTAAAGGGGAGTCACTTTGTGACCTTGAACTATCGTATATATGACCCTGAGAAGGTCGTATCTTCCCACTGCAAGAGAGATAATTTTAATTAGTCATATTCACATTCCAAGTAATATCATGAAGATGGAGTTAGGAATGGTATAATGGCACTAGGGAAGTCAACCCCAGTGAACAACAGCCAAGAGACAAGGAGATCCTCAAACAATCCCAAGAGATGTTGTCTTACAAGAGAGGTCATCCACCTTAAAGAAGAAGCAAGAGAAATAGAAGGCAACTAGGAAAATCAAGAAGAGGAAGGAGAAAGAGGTAGAAGATGTCCGAGTGACATAGAAAAGGGGGAAGATAATGAGATGTTGGAACAAAGAAATGTAACCCTGGAAAAGAAGAAACAAGAGCTTGAGAGGAAAATGGAGGAAGAGGTAAAATAATCATAAGATTTAGGTGACTAGGACCATCTTGAGAAGAAGAGGCAACAGGAAGAGGAAGAAAGGAAAAAGCAGCGGGGAGAGTAGAGAGCCAGGGAAGAAGAAGAGAAGAAGAGGAGGTAATAAGATCTAAAAGAACAAGAACAAAAGTTCAGGAAAACCAAGGAACTTAAGAGGAAACAAAAGAAAAATTAGGAAGAGAAGAAGAGGTTAGAGGAAGAGTAGAAGAAGAGAGAAGAAGAGGAAAAGAGAATGAAGGAGCAAGGAGAAACCAATAAAAAATTGAGCCAAAATCAGAACAAATCAAACTAGCCCCATTCCCTCCTTCTACTCCCCTCACCGGAGGACGTCCTCTCTTGCAAGAGTTGGGTATCCATGAAGTAGAAGAAGAAGAAGAAGAGCTACTGGATCTCACCAAGCTCACATTTGACCAAGTTAACCTCAAGATCAGGAAGGAGAGGAGGAAATGTTATGCTGAAACCCCACAAAACCCTTGTCAGTCATCAGAGCTAAAGAAATTGTTCTTGAAACCACAATTAATCCTGAGATGATCACCTTGTCTGGAACTGCATTTGTGACTATGACTGAGCATAATGTGTCTAGGATGAGAAAACAAATAACAGAGCTCAAAAATAGGCTTTACACATTAGAGAAGAAGTCCACTAAGGCAGAACACAACATAAAAAGAGAAGAGGAAGAAAATGTAGCTCTGTGCTTAATACATTCCAGTACAACGGAACTAAAAGAAATGATCAAGGATGATGCCGAGATGCTTAGTGAAGCCATGAAGATGGACTATGAAGAGATGTCAAACCTACATCACGTGGTAGTACTTATCTTGTCCATACAAATGATATGAAAGAGATGGCTGCTATGATAAAAGAAATTTTTACCAATACAGATAGTATACTCAAGTGGTTTGTCAAGTATCTGGGGGCACTCGTGGTAGTCCTGAAGAAGGATTGGATCACCATGCAAAATTCCAAATTCTAGATATACATCAAGATCCAATCAAAGTACGAATTGGCCAAAGATGTAGATAGAGTGTTGGCTTCATATAGACACCTTTTCAGTGGTCTAGAATCAATGGTCCAGGTCCATGGAGTCCCATCCATTGAAGAAGTCAAGTATGTGAGAAAGCCAGAAGACATTTCATAGGAAGTTTATAAATTCATTGACACATGTAGGCAAGCCATTCACGTAGATGGCCTACCCATTACAAAGGAGAATATCACACACTATGTGGTTGAACCAGTAAGGATGTATACAAATCTAAGAACCTTGGGCAATCAAGTGAATACCCAAGGGACCACTCTTATACCAAATGCCCTTGGATGCTTGCACATACATAATGAGTAACAATGACAAATCACCCCCATTGCATTCGAATACAATATTTGGTGCACCTACCTAATGGAGAAAATCCACCTAGACATTCTCGAACTTTTTATTCTTAAGTTAATAGATTAGATTTTGATCATTTTGTGATTGTAGAAAGTTAAGATAGGATAGGACAATTTTGGTATGTGAAGAGTCATAAGGAAGTCTAAATGTCATGAGGAATCCCAAGAGTTAGAGGTAGGCCAAAGGTCACCCTCATTTTATAAATACACCCTCATGACACATTGTAAAGGACTTTTAGTTGAGGACTTATTTTGGGACAATATTTTTTTGAGAGAACTTATGCTCTTCTAATATATGCAAGGAGTAATTGTTATTCTCCACTATTGGATTGCACAAATATGTTATGATATGGTTCCATAAGTATTATTTTATTAATGGATTTGATGTTCCTAAGAGTTATTTGATACACATTCTATTCATGTGTTGTCTTGTGCTACAAACTTTGTTTTGCTATGCATGAATGATATATGGCTTACTAACTCTATGCTTCTATTGGTGAATTTTTTCGTTGCTATTGGCATAATATTATCGTAGAATGTATGTTTTCTTATGCTTATAAATGCTTAATTATAGTGAACTGTTTTATAGTTGTTGAGCACGTTCTTTATATAGACATGATATTGTCTAAAGTCTACTAATGATTACTTTATGTAAGTTTTATGTTATTTCTAATCTTGTTATTCATGGTCCTCATGTTATAAACATTTATTATTTATTTCCTTGTATTTATTGAGTTTCATGCATTCAATTGAGTATGTTTCCCACCTCCATATAAAGTGAATTCAGCTCATCTAAACAACAATTGGGCCTACATACCAGATGGGATCCCTAAATCGAACGGTGCAGGGTCTAGTTGGGTTCCTACATAGGGGAGATCCCCTTTGCTGTTGGCAGAGAATTTTGGCTTGTCAACAGATTTAGCGCTAGAAGGATGGCTTGATGGAAGGTTCTGATACACGCCTCACAGCAAAACTTCCCATCAATATAGTAACCAACACCGTCCCCTCACCCCCAAAATATTGTACCATCCCTCTTTCGATCCACCTTTCCTGAATCCCCAGTAGGGGGATTCCCAACCTCCCCCACTTGAAGATGCATCAGAAATACATGAAATTTCTCTCTTTGAAGTCACAAATGAGTAGTTGAGGGACATGCGCCCTATTACTCATCAAATCAACAAAGGTTGAAAGTGCATTCCTGCCACTAACTCCCTGTCTAACCCGTGCACCTCCATGCCTCATCACAAACATCAAGGTGTCTTGGTTAATTCCATATCAAATTTAATCAGGCTAGCACTCAATAACTATGCAAATTTCATTGAAAGGCTCTCAATCAAGGGGTTCGAAAGTCCCCCAACATCTAAAGGAGAAGCTCCTAGGAATACAATCACTGGGGGAAACAACCAACCATGATGGGGAGAAACGTAGGGAAATAATAAACTACCCAAAAGATACCCCTATGAACAACCAACCTCTAAGAGAGAATACTAAAGGGCCTCGAGGCAAGGGACTAGTGATAACCTCAGGGATCACATTAACTTATACAATTATGAGAGACTTCTTATATTCCTTGGGAACCTGAGGAACTTTAGGAATGAAAGAAATGCATGGGACCTAGCACACCCTAGAGTTCCCTAGGGACATGGTAGGCACCCTCCCCACACTAGTAGGGTGTCAGGAATAGAAAGTGAGTTGGAGGGGAATCCCAATCGTCCCCCTTTTCCTCCCCCACCAAGAGGCAACCACCATTAGTCTTTGACCTTGGTGGATCAATCCCCATTAGGTATTTGAGGCATACTACATGACATAACTCACCATCCTGAGAAACACCTCCTGAAATTTGACCCTAAGAAGGAGATCTCGGCTGACGATCAAATCATAAATTTCTATCTAGCCTTGCAAATGATGAGAGTTCAACATGATGACATGGCTTGTCACATTTTCCCTCACACTTTTGAAAATAAGGCCACTACCAGGTATCAATCACTACTTTTAGCTTCGATTTGAACATGGGAAGAATTCTGGAAAACCTTCCTTGATAAGTTTTTAGAATATAAGACACCTTCCATGCTCCTAACTTAGCTCAGTACGTTAAAATTCAATAAGAAGGAGAAGGTGAAAGATTTCAACCAATGATTCAACACCATTTTGAATAAGTTCCTAAAAGACATGGCTCTTGATGATTCCATCACCACTGATTATTACACCAGAGCCCTTCTGCTAGACATCATTGTGTTTGTCAAACGTGAGGCTAAACCCACCTCAATAGAGAACTTTGCAACAAATCTTGAAGTCAATAATTATTTGTTCTCTATAGGTGCCCTCAAGCACAATTCATGAGATGAAACTAAACTCTACTCCAAGAAAAAACAAGCCTCGAACAGTAAGCCTATCGATAAAGACAAATATTCTTTTGATTTCAAAGGGTTAGCCAAATGTTTAAAGAAAATGACAAATGAGATTTTTTAGTAAAAATAAAGACTAGAGATTCATTTTTAGGAGGGAAACCCACCAAACCTTTCTTTGAAAGGACCAATAATCCAACCACCAAATCATCTCAAGGGTCCAATACAAATTTCAATGTGGAAGAGTTATGAAAAGACAATTCTACACTTTCCACTAGGCCTCTCATTCTAAAAAGACTCACCCTCAGTGGTTCCACAACATGACTATCATAGTGACCCAAATCTTGCATAATCAAGCCATGGGAGAGGGTGAGGAGGAATCCAATGATCTAGAAGTGGAAACCACACCTCCTGATGACAACACTCCTTCTGTTGTTCTATCATTCAAATTCATCCACGAAGGAGAGGAGAGGTTTTGCCAAAAATTACAGCCTCAGGAGTAAGGGGCTAGTGTCAGACTCCACCTTGGAAGAAAAGAAAAATGCTCTATTAAGAAAGATCCTTACATCTAAAAAAACCATCCAGCCATCCACCCCTCCCCTTGTGGAGGTGCCTGGCCAAAGCCTGAAGGATCCCTTGGTGGGTGGTAAAAGAAACACCTTCACATCTAAAGACTTGACTAAGGCTGGTACAGGTAAAACCACCTTGTCCTTGCAAGCCTCTCCGGAAGACACTTCATCCATGGACTTGTAGTATAATATTATTGGGGACATGAAGAAAATGCGAACCAACATCTCATTATATGAGCTTTGATAAGTTCACCAGCTAGTGCGAGTTGATCGCCAAAACCTTCACCGTCTCTTCCATAGCCTCGAAGTTTTACTCATCGGTCAAGGCTAACTCCTCACACTGATCTTGAGCTATGATCAACCTCTAAGCTATTGTAAATTCCACAAACGCAAACTTGAGAAGTTTAATTCCCCCATTCCTTCTAACCTTCGAAATCTTCAACTACAATGTGCATAATTGCCTCATCGAATCTGACGTGTTAACCAACATCATGCCCTAGTCATTATGCAATAAACTAAACATCCAACCTGAGAAAACATATGTGAAGATCATTCAACTAGATAGGTCCCAAGTCCTTGCCATTGGCGAATTGAATAATGCCATAATCATGCCATCTTTTGATTCTCGAGTGCATCAGTGCATCGACATAATTGTGGTAGAAATCCCGGAATCCTATGGGTTACTCCTTAGTAGGGACTGGTCCTATAAAATCCAAGGTTACATTTCCACAGGCTAGTCACACTTGTGGTTTTCCTATAAAGGAAAGAACAATCAAATCATAGTCAAGAATGAGCCTTACATGAAACATACTCTCACCGATCTCGAAGGCTCCAATGAGATGATTAGCTTCGCTCATGAAGAGCTAGGGGTGTTCTTTCTCAAGACAATGATGGGTTGTTACCAATCCAAACCATCAACCATTCCCCCTGGTACTCAGCTAGACCTCCCATCACACCCGACTGAAGAAAATGAAATCTGCACTCTAAATCTGTGCACTCTAGACCCACCTATTCTTAATGATAAAATTTTGACACTATATTACAATGGGACCAAAACTCATGATGGGGTTGGAGCAGGTTGCATCCTCTTGAATCGTAAAAGGAAGAGATGTTTAATTTCATATAGGTTGGAGGTCCAATGCACCAACAACACCGTAGAGTACGAGGCATTGATCCTCTCCCTCAAGAAAACTATAGATCTAAAAGTTGAGTGTGTAAAGATGATCAGTGACTCTGAAATCATTACAAGATAGGTATGGAACACAATTCATTATTTATCACCACACCTAAAGAACTACCAGCAAAAAGTATGGTGCCTGATAGGTTCTTTTCAAGATTTTAATATTATTTATGTTCCTATATTTAATAATGTCACAGCTGATACTCTAGAAAATGTAGTAGCTCAATTTACACCCCTTAGGGATGGTTTTTCAATGGAAATTGTTTATAAATTGGTGGTCCCTGATAATATAACTAACTTACACATTTTCAATGATGACCAACGTATACCAGAGTTCATGATGAACATAGAGGTTTTTAAAGATGTGGCCACCAAGGATGAAGAACATGAAAGGTCCTTGCAGGAAGAGGTAGACTCACATAAGGGAAACCACATACCTAAAGAATTGGTTGTGCTATAAAAGTTATTTGATCTACAAAACCACTTCTGGGGCCCGCCAAGCACCAAGATGCAAAGTTTCACCCTTTCACATGAAAAAATCGACCTTGGGATTGAATCCAATCCAAAATTCAACAAAATAAGGTTTGGATGTTCCTCCAAGGAAAGGCAATCTCTCATCAAATTGTTCAAGAGGTACCATGATATTTTCTCTTGGACATATGATGATCTAAAGAGTTATGATATGCAAATCATCCAACATGTCATTCCTACAAAAGAAGGGGTCAAACCATTTCAATAGAAGTTGAGGAAAGTGCATCCCACTTTAGAACCTTACATCCAAAAGGAGCTCAAGAAGTTGTTAGATGACCACATCATATTTAAGGTTAGACATCCTACGTGGATTTCAAACCTTTTCCCAGCACAGAAAAAGTCTGGAGAGATCAATTTGTGCATCGATTTCTGTAATCTGAACCGGAATCAAACAAAGACAATTACTTGGTCCCCTCCCTAGAACAGATCCTCCAAATAATATTGGGATCCGAAATATTTTCCTTGCTTGACGGTTTCTCCAGCTGCAATCAGGTCTTTGTAGTCGAACCAAATCAGATAAAAGAAACCTTCTGGTCGAAGTGGGGAACGTTAGCATTACATCACATGCCTTTTAGACTTATTAACATCAGGGAAGCAGTCCAAAGAGAAATGAACATCATTTTTAGGGATTTAATGGGAAAAAATGTGGTGGTTTACCTTGATGATGTCATTGTCTTTTCAAAAGGAAGGTCCGACCACCTCTACCATCTCAAGCATATTTTCGAACAGTGCCAAAAGTATGGGATTTCTCTTAACCCGAAGAAGATAATATTCCTGGTTTCTAAGGGAAATATCCTTGGACATATCATTGCCAAAGATGGAATGATCTTCGATCCTGACCATGTGAAATATATAGCACAAATTCCTCTTCTGAGCAGCCAAAAATGTATGCAATCTTTCCTTGGTAAAATAAATTTTGTTCACAAATTTATTTTAGATTTTCCCCAAGCTATTAAGCCATTGCAGAAGATGATCAAGAAATATTCAGTTTTCAAGTGAAAATAATAAGAAAAGGAGGCTTTCAATCATATCAGAAGAGCTATCACTAAGTCACCTTCCCTCTTCAACCCCGGCTTCAGTAGGGAATTCATATTATACACTTTTGCCTTGAATTCATCCTTAACAACCATCCTCATGTAGAAGGATGGAAATAATGATGAACGTATTATATATTTCATGAGTACAGGACATAACTCAACTACCTTGACATAGATAAGCAAGAATATGTGATCCACAAAGCAGTGAAACACTTTAGATTGTACATTCTCAAGCAACACATCACAATGATGGTGTCGCACCCTACTTTTAGGTGACTCTACATTCAATAAGAGTTGGGTGAGAGGAGAGAAAACTGGATGAATTCCTCTTGGAATATGATTTGGAGTTCAAACCCTTGCACATGATGAAAGGGCATGAGCTATGCAAACTAACCAAGGAAGCCATAGACCAACAAGGTGAGGATTCATAAGGTTGGGAGCATGAGATTGAAATTTATCAAAATCAATTACTAAGCTCCCATGGCCACTTGTCATGGTACTCTAACCTAAAGAAATACCTAGGGAAAGGGACCCTACTACCTACCTTGTCCACAAAGCAGAAGAGGTCAATAAGGATGAAATTTTCTTCATATCAAATGGTTTAAGGTAACCTATTTCGAAAGCACACCCTGGTGTGCTACTCAGATGTTTGGAACATGATGAAGCCTAGCAGGTATTGAAGGAGTTGCATGATGGACCAGCAGGGGGCCAGTATGTTGGCAACACCACTTCCCACAAGATTATGTGAGCATGATTCTACTGGACCACGCTCTTCATACATGTGCATGCTTATGCTAAGAAGTGCCCCATTTTTCAGAAGCACATCGGAAGTCAGGCTTGGTTATTTGCCCCTCTCCAATCCATAGTGATGGAAGAACCTTTTCAACAATGGAGGTTGGACGTTATTAGGGAAATAATGCCAAACACATCAAAGAAACACAAGTATATACTCACGACCACTAAATATATCACCAGGTGGGTCGAAGAAGTTTCATTATGGAAAATCAATGATGAGGAGGTAATATATTTTTTCAATCAATATATCATGGCCAGGCTCGATGTCCCAACCTCACTTGTGTTTATAAATGCTACATATTTTTTTCTTTAAGACTATATTATTTTTCTTCAGGAAACAAAATTGTTTTAAAACAATAAACCAACTATACCGTCAGGGGAATTGCCTAAGAGAATATGGCAATAAAAACCTCATCCCATCCTCAAGAAAACCTTTCTATCCCACTATATAAATTGGCATAATGCCCTCATCAATGCCTTGTGGGTCGACTAGGTTACGCCTAAACCATCCCTCAGAATATACCCCTACTTTCTAGTTTATGGGAAAGAATTCATCCTGCCACCAAACCTCTAGCACTCCACCCTCCAATTGTCGCAAGAATCATAAGGCCCCTCTTTCCCTACCATTCAAAATGCATCAACACACTCCTTATATTAGAAGAGGAAATAAAAAATACCAACGAGAAGTTTGTTGTTCGCCAAAACTGAATTAAGAGGTGGTTTGACAAGAAACCGTAGGAACCCACGAATTCAGTGTAGGGGACCTCATTCTTAAGTGCGATAGAGCCCATGAGGACAATGGAAAACATACTAAGTTCTAAGCCTTATGGATTGGTCCTTTCCAAGTCAAAGTGAAAATTGGCCAGCACACCTATAAGTTACAAACTCTAGGAGGGAGGGTTGAACCCCTTCCTGTGAATGGCCAAGATCTCAAATTTTACCTCACCTAGCAGCTCTCATGGCTACTAACAAACCTTGTATTATAGTTCCCTTTTGTTCTTTCTTTTCAGTTAGTTTGTCTTTCCAATTTTGTTTTGAATTTTGTATTGCCTTGAATAAAGAGTTTGGGATGTCAGCCTGAGCTTAAAGTATCCTTGCACTCTGGCTCAAATGGTTGCTCTCTGGAATCACCTTTTGACCAAACCTTAAGTTGTGACCAAAACAGAGTACTGAAACTTACTATAGTAGGGAAATTAAAGTCATTTATGGTCCCATATCTTGCACCATTCTATCCCTAGCTACTGACTTGGATTGAACCATGTGATGTTCTAGCTCACCCATTGATTCAAATATGGGGAAGGTGAAGAAAAAATTGTGCATATACTTATTTCAAAAATCTGTAAGGTCTCTGAAAACTAGAAACAACCTCTTTCCAATTCAAATAAGCCAGGATCCCTCATCCACCCAGGATTACATATCCACATAAATAAGTGCAAATAAGCATAGCTTAATAAGTGTCAATGGGCTCATCAATTAACTAATAAGGGCTAAAGGACTAAGAAAGGCTTCCTGCTCAAAGAGGTGAGGCAAGGAATTTATTGGGGTACTATTGAGGCTCGCTGGTAGCAGAGAAATGTTTGTGATTTTTGGGTAGTAACTCCATCGGGGTACTGTTCAGGCTCACTGGTAATAGAGAAACACCAGATTATCGTAACTATCATACCAAATATCCTTAAATCTCATATCATTAATTCGCCTCTCCCTCCCCCTCGAACCAAAAAGAATTGATATCATTTTGTGTGTTAAAGGCAAAATTTTAACAACCTAGGACAACTGACTGATGTTAAGGAGAGACCTACAACAGTCCCTGACCTACAACTCTATGGGGAAACACTCTTCGAGGTCCACAGTAAGCTAGGCCATGAAACATCTCGAGATCCTGGAGTCCTACCAGTGAATCGCCAATTGTTGTAGTCGCTCCAACAACCCCTCCAAAATTTCCAACTCTTCAAATTTTCAAAGCTCCTTTACCTTTTCAGTAGCTTCCACCCATCCTTAGAGTTTTCTCAGAAGCCCAGAAAACTAGAAAAGTCACAAAGGAACCTAAGTCTCTCTCTCATGACCAAGTCAAGTCCTTAACCAAGTCTAAGTCACCCAATCGCAGCACCATGACGTGACCAATTCCTCTCTTATGATTCATGTGACCCATGTGAACTCGCTGAAAAGTGGAGTCTCATAGGTCACATGGGATAACCTAACGATATGTGTAACCTTCACAACCTATGTGACCATGCAACTAGTAATTCACTGATTTGTAGAGGTTGCAGAGGTCTCATCACCCAGTCATGTGACCTAGTGACCCTTTGGGTCACAGAGGTCGCATACTACCCCAACTCAGGCCATGAAACCCCCACATGTGTGACCAAAGATCTATATATCGACCTCGACCACCCATTTAGTAATTCTTCTTTGGTCACAAAAAAGGCAAGGAAGCTCTGGGACTTCGCGATGTGCATGACTTATACAAGTATGTGACCTTTCTGCTTCCCCAACAATCATTTTTTTCTTCCACATGTCATCTTCCTCAGCCCTGACTCTACAGTTTCCCAACCAGAGGGGTTTTATCCACAACATTACCCCTTTTTTTTTGTAAATCCTCTCTTAATGTATGTCAAGTTGGATGAACCTCTCTAATATTCTCTCATACCCATTCTTGGTCCTTAACTAACCTTACTACCCTAGAGGTTGAGCCATTTTCCCTCGGGGAGTTCCAGAAACCCTTTTGAAGCTGCATTCATCTCCTTGGGTCAAGAAAAACACAGGTCACATGGCCTAAGGCGGTGATAGGAAAAACCATGTGACCTATGCAACTTGCGACCCTAAGACCCTAAGACCCATGACCTATGTGACTCACGACCTATGCAACTTGCAACTTGCACAATGAGTATTAAATTACTTGTTCTCTAGGTCATGGGCTATTCCACGCAACCCTTAAGACCTCCCTTCCCGCCCCACCACACCCCCCCCCCTCACAACTTGCCAGAATACCATCTCTGAGTCTCTAAAAACTGCATTTTATTTTTTAGCAGTTTATTTTATTCTCATGTTGTTTTTTCTCATCATGGGACTCTTTGCTCGATATGTTAGGTGACGGGTGTTATAGACATTTTTGGGCACCGCAACCCCAATCATAAATGTCCATAAAATAAGGGCTCCTAAGTCCCTAAAAGTGTTGCTTCACTCCCTAAAGGAACAAGGTCAGTTGATTACATCATCTCCCAGAAGTTCTCCATAGAAAGCTGCTCAAAACTGGTCAAAACTGGACCATACAGAATGCCCAATGTAGATGGTGCAATGCATATCACCTACTCAGCGTAAAGGGTGTGATGCATACTGGAAAGCCCTTCTGTAGGGTGCGATGGGCGAGAATGGACAAATGGCAGAGACAGTTTGCAAGGTGGAGGATCATAGAATCTTCCTGAAACTTCTCCTCTGACATTTGCCTATCTGATTTCACCCAGGGATGAGTAAGATATCATCAATCTCCAAGTGGAATCAAGAACTATCAGAGAGAGGACACTAATAAAAAACCCAGAAGCTGACTCACCCCCCTACAATCATCTATATATGATCCCTCATCACAGAGATCAAGAGGTTGGAATATTGTATCTTGTAAGGAAATGTTGTTGGTTTCCTGGTGCAACATCATAGTGTTGGGTGATCTAAGCTTTACATGAGGTGAAGAAGGGCTTTCTTGCTGGAGGATGATGCTGGGTCAAAACAATTGGTTGTAATCCTCTTTTCTATTCTTGATATTAATAAAGCTATTCAAGTTTTCCTCCACATTCTTGTATGTTTGATGATATATGCATTTGTGTGGTCAATACATATCTAGTCCTGTATTTCTTATGATTGTAGATCTTTGTTCTTCAATAGTATTATGTTTCTTTTATTCCACAGGTGCTCTTTGAAGATGGGTAGACGAAGAAGAAGTCACAATGCTCTATCAGGAAGGAGAGGAACCAGGAAAGGAACCAAGCGCAAGAGTGAGGTTGGTGTCCTTTGTTCCCCTCTTATCTACTTCTCATAAAGGAAAGAAAAATTAGTTTTAACTTGTTTGTTTCTAAGATAGCTACTAGTCTTAGTGGGACTAGCAGCTCCAAGTGGACACTATTCCTGATAACAAAATGGCGACTCCACTGGGGAGTGAATAGATTGTTTTCTAGTATATATTTGTTTGTTTTATAAACGTACAGATGGAGCCTGAAGTCAAGCCAGCTAGCCTTCAAACTGCATTTCTATGAAAGTGCAAAGTAGATCAATGCTGCTTCATTCTATCTCCAGGTTGTGTTTATAAATGGAACAATCGATCTGCAAACACTCTAATTTCCCTATTGGTGGCTCTAGTAACCTCATTAGATCAACCCCTGTGATTAATATTTACTGAACATCACTTGCTCGGCCTAAATCCCTGAACTGAACTGCAATTGTGACCAAATACCAAGTAAAAGTCTCGCACTGGTACCATCGCACCCTCTCTTCAAGGAAGTTTGTATGCATCACACCTCCCGTGTGCAGTAGGTGAGATGCATACTAGATTCCCTCTATAATAGGTGCGATGGTCAGAGAAGTTTAATCTTGCCTTCAGACTTTGGTTTTTCTTCACTCTTTTCAGCTCTATTCAAGAGTTTTGTTGTCTGTGATCAGTATGTCTTTGTGGAAACCCCCTTCCTTTCCATCATTCCGCCTCCATTGTGCAAAGAACTGTAAATGTTTTTATGTAATGTGCACCATTTTTAGTTCTCTTTTACAAAGAAGTAGCATAATCAAACTGTTGTTTCTTGATCTGAAAGTGTCGCAAGTGTCGTTTTCAGTCATAGAAGAGAATCCCCTCGTTCTTGATAGTCGATTATACTATTACTCTTGTATGTGATTTGAATTAGTAGTTTTTCAGGTGTTGCAAACAATTTTCAATTCGAAATTGCAAAGTGTTGTCGTTATCTTCACTTTGTTTTGAAGAGAAATTTGTTAGTATTGTTGCTTTGAAAAGATAATTCAAATTTGCACTTAGCATTCTTCTTGTCATTCACACATTAAGAAGGCTGAAAACAAATACATGCATGTGCATTTGAATTTAGACTGCTTGTTGATTTAGGATAGTGAATCTAGTGTGTGCTCGGTGCTCTATGTTGAAAGACCCTCAGTTTTCTTTCCTTAGTAGCTAGGATTTTCATTGCAAAAGAAGATTAAACAATTGTTTATAATCTTAGACTGCATTTTAAGAATTGTATATATAAATCATGCGGTGAACCTGAAAGGCAAATTTCTTAAACAAAATCAACTATAAAATAAATTTAATGAACCTAAAAACGCTTTGGAACCTAATGCACAACATCTAGAAGTCTAGGCTAGAGACGTATTCCGGCGTCGTAAAGCCTGGTAACTATTGCTTTCATTGCTAGTTGGGTGATTCCTCCTCTTTGAGATGACAAGTGCCAGTACGGACTTGTGCTCCCATATACCGTCGAGTATATATTGGGAGACCACAATAGGCTATATCCTTTATCCTTAGTGTTATCACTTAGGTTGTCCCTAGGCTCCTGTAGGGATACGGCCGAGGTAACGAAAAACCAATCTTTGGATTGCAGGTTCTAGCCCACCTGCAATCAGAGAGGGCTCTCTCTTAATGATTTAAATTTGTTGATGATTTTAGGCTAGGTTTTGGTTCAGGGGTTTTTGTTTGTTTTTGGATGGAAGGTAAATGCTTTCAGGCAGAGAGGCAATTCATGAAGTGATAAGTTTCAAACCATTGAGCATGGAGTCATGGGTTAGGATTACCAGTGGGTTCTCTTGGTCATAAGAGAAATATGGAGCAGGATAGCTGCACATAACACAATCTTCCAACTAAAAGGATGAATGATATGTAAGGAATGAGAGGCACTTAAGAATCTCTCATTCAACTTAACAGAGGGAAAGATGATCTCTATCTAGGGGCAATGAAGAATCCCAGGATAACTGTCTAAGGTTAGGGCAAACATGAGCCATGTGGAATTCATATTTATGCCTAAACCAATGAAAACATAAAGAAACAACAAAAATTGAGCATAGAGTGTATTTAAACAAATTCTAAGCTATTCTTATTTTCTGCTTTTTAGATGGTACCTTATGAATGGAAAACAGAGGTAAGAAGCACTTATTGAGTTATGTAACAACACGAGAATTCCATAATCACTCTTCAACCGGTAAACACGGTGAACAATCCATTCTCCAAAGCTCATAAGCAGTCTTTGATTATAGAAACTATCAGGTATTATAGTGCGAGTCTCTCCTGGAGCAAAATTAGCTAAAGATAGCTTGTTGACCAACCAACCAACCCTTAATACAGTATTGAGGGTTGTTTTTATAGTGCAAGTATCTCAAACTATTTATTACAATTGACCTAAAACAGGTTTGCAAAATGAGATTTTCTAAACCTAAAATTGTGCCAAAATTAAATGTAGGTAAATATCTATTGAACTGTGTCAGAGGTAGCTGGATCAAAAGAGTGCAATGTGGCCTTTAGAGGCTCGATGCAGTACTACTGGAATAACTGTGCTTTGGAATTTGCAGTTTTGTTCTAGTGTGAGTTAAATGTGCAATAACCATGATTTGAGAGTTTTGAGTGGCCTCGCCCCTTTCTTTGACTTTGCTGGAAGGTATTTAATTTTCTACTGCTTTGGGCCGCTGTTTAGATCTTCGCTGATACTCTTTGCCGCTACATTGATGGTCTCCGCCGCTTACTGATACTCTTTGACATGCTTTCTCTCTATAAATCTGATCTGATACTCTTTGATCTCTGTCTCTGGTCTCTTCCTGTCTTCAAATCGGTTTAATTTGGCAAAATCGGGCAATTTCGGGCCTTTTCGGTGCAAAACGGGTCAAGGAACCAAAATATTCCCTAAAGATTCCAAATATGGCCTATTTCCCGTAGTGATGCGCGATTAGCACTTCGCGCATCGAAAACTGCCTCTGTTTCTTGTTCCGGAGCTCCGAAGCTCGACTTTCGTGCTTGCGCATTTTTTCCTTTCCTTTGGCTGCTGACGTCAGCATGACATCAGCTGTACGGTGGATGACGTCAGCCAGGTGACGTGGCAGGGTGACTCAGATGTTACTGCGATGTGATAAACTTCTTCCGATGTGATCGCAATATCGCATCGGCGGAGAACAAGAAGGTATTCATTTTGAAAATGCGATGCTTGCGACTGTCGATCGCCGATATCGCGATATTGCATCGGGCAACAAGGAATGGGACACACCTATGTGGTAAAAATATTGCGATATGGCGATGCGAGATGGCTCACTAGGATCTGAAGAATGTTATGGAAATCGGCAAGGGTTTATTGCGATCGGAAGGAGTGAGTATGTGCATTTGAAGAGTGTTTGAGGCCTTGGAAGGGGTTCGATAACCTAAAAAGGGATTTTATACTTTGGAAGGAGTCTATTGCATTAGAAGATGGTTTGAAGGGGCAGCATGAGGGTTCTTGCTAAGTTTCAGATAAACTGAGCAATTCCCGGGGGTAGTTATGGTTATTTTCAACCAGGGGGAGGGGATATTTACATAAGGGGATTAACTTCATAGTTTTAGTAGGGGGATGGGGGAAAATATAGGGAGTTAAATAATAATGTCAGTGGTTAATATGGAGATGACAAGAAAGCACTAAGTTTTAGAGATCTTAGGCTTCAAAGGGGAGATAGAGCTGTGTAGAGAAAGTATAGATCCTCCTTGAGTGAAGCAGATCTTCACCAAGGCTAAATGACATGGAAAATGATGAAACTTAAGAGATGTCAAGCAGATCTTGACCTCTTTTTGGGAAGTTAGTGAATGATTAGGGGAAGAGGAAGAAAGGGAAGTTAGTTATGCCTGGTTTGAGCTCCTTCATATGATCTTGATGACCGCTACCTGAGTAGAGATGATACTTTCAAAACATGGTAATGAACAGACATCAAGATTCTGCAACCTCAAAACTACCTACCCAGCCTAATTTACCTAACATTTTTTCTTCTTTTTGGTTCGGGTGCACTTAGACTTGCAGACCCAACATTTCAATTTTTTCTTTCTTATGCTTTCCTATCTACAAACTACCCTTATTTCTTCCAAGGGCCCAGATTAAGCAGTTGGGCTCCTTTGATTTTCTACCTATCTAAGAATCCGCCAAGATTAAGCTGTTTGGACAGATTTTCATTCTCTATATTCTAAAACAGGAAATTGAAACCTAGGGAGACCAAGATTAGGCTGTTTGGACCTCCCTTTAACTGAGACTTGTACAAAAATGGAGTAAATCTTCAAAGCCTGCAGAAGATGGACTTTGAGTGGCCTTCTTTCCTTGGTGACTATTTAGCAAATATGGAGCATTGCAGCATGAAAAGTATGACATATTTGGTCTGTAAAAATGCCAATCATGAAATATGAGTAACCTGCTGTAGCAGGAGGGTAACAGTGGCTCCACTTGGGGATGGCTTTTCCTTGTGAGAAGCCAAGAACAGCAGGTCAGATTGCCTTGATTCTTCTGTTATTGCTGTGCTTTGAAACTTGCTAGTGCTGACTGTTGAATTGTGTTGAGTTTTTGGACCGCTAACAACACTTTCCTTCACTTGTGCTGCTATTAAGTTGTAGAGCATTGCTTGCTTTCTTTTGCGTGCTTTAATATTATGGACTCTTACAAAAATAAAATCAAAGTGCTGATATATACAAACATTCTATGTACAGTAAATAACACCGCCTATTCTTTTTGATCAAAAAGGATCATTGTAGTGCTTTAGCATTCGACCATTGACAGGGCCTTCTTCAACTGTGCTGCCATCTGGAGATTTGAGAAAATAGGTATTATTGCCTTGCACAGCGCTGATAATGTATGGACCTTTCCACATAAAATCGAATTTTGCATGTTTGCCCTTGTCCTCTCTTCATGAATCCCATCTTAGAACTTTGTTGCCCACCCAGAAATCTTCTGCTTTGGTTTTCTTATCAAACATCCTTTTGATTCTTTCTTGCAGCATTTGAGCTATGTCGAAGACTTGCTCTCTGGTTTGCTGAAGATGAATGGTTTGATTAACTCTTCTCTGCATGTCATTTGGTTCAGCCTGAATCTCCTGCAACAGTTTAATAGTAGGAATGCCCAAAGATGAAAGAAATTTGGCTTCCATGCCATATACTAATTCATAAGGGCTCATCCCAATGGATTTCTTGGTGGAAAGTCTATCTTCCCACAGAGTATTTGTGAGCTTCCTATGCCAGTTCTTTTTTTTTTCCTCCAACAATTTCTTTATGATATTGATGAGGCTTTTGTTGGAAGATTCGGGCAAGCCATTACCTTGAGGGTAGTAAGCTGTGGAGTGGCCTAAGGTAATGTGGTATTTATGGCAGAAGTTGGTCATCTTTTTGGATTTGAAAGCAGCAGCATTTTCAGTGATGATCTTCTTAGGGCAGCCAAATCTAGAAAGGATATTGCTCTCAAGGAATTGGATAATGGTGGAGTCGTTGGCTTGTCTACATGGAATGGCTTCAATCCACTTGGTGAAATAATCAATGGCTGCTAAAATCCACTTGTGTTGGCCCGAGGAAGAGGGATGAATTTCTCCAATGAAGTTGAGACCCCATTGTTGAAAAGGTTTCTCGGTTGAAATGCGCTTAAGGGGCAAGGGTAGTAATTTTCTTTTTTCTTCATAGATTTGGAATTTGTGGCATGAGACAGCAAACTTCTTGACATCTGCAAAAAGAGAGGGCCAATAATAACCAACCCTTAAAATCTTGTTAGCAGTGGATTTCCAGTATAAGTGTCCTCCACAGTCCCCTGCATGGAATTCTTTCATGATGCTGTTAGTTTCATTCATAGTCAAACAATTAAGCAGAATACCTTCATGATTTATCCAAAACAAAGCACCATTTATGACACAAAATTTTGATGATTTCATTCTTAAAAATCTTTTCTTGGTTCTGGACAATCCTGGGGGATCACACAGGTTTAACAATACAAAGCAAATATCAGCATACCATGGGGATTGAAGGAACGTTTCACTGATCTGTGGAGTCGCCAGCTCTGGTTCATTGTCCAGTTGATTAATGTCTAAGGCTTGGAAGTTTGCTTCGGACATTAGTTTGGCTAAACCTTGTCCTTTTATTAGCTTGGTGGGTTTTATCTCAATGTCGTATTCAAGGATGCTGGCAATCCACTTTCCTCTTTTGCCTTCTAGTCCCTCTTGAGTTAATATATCCTTTACAACAACGTTACGGACATAGGCAATCACGTGGGAGTATAAGATGTAAATTCTGAAATCTTTTATGGCTTTGACCAGGGCATAAGCCTGCTTTTCCATAATCTGATATTTCAAGGGTGCATCTCTCAAAGCTCGGCTGAAGAAATCAATTGGCTTTTCATTACCTTGATCATCTTTTTGTAGAAGGACAACTATAGTGTGTTCAGATGCAAAGGAAAAAATGATAAAGTCTCTGCCGAATTGAGGACTGGTGAGGACAGGCGTTTGAGTTAAGGCAGTTTTTATACTCTCAAAAGCCTGCTTGGTTTCAAGAGACCATTTTGCCTTGGCATACTTCTTCAACATGTTTCTCAATAGCCTTATTAGCTCGGCTAGATTTGGGATAAATCTCCTTAGGAAATTGATCTTTCCAAGGAATGCTTGCAGTTCTTTTATGTTTCTTGGATAGGGGATTTGAAGGATAGCTTGAATTCTTTCTGGGTCAATTATAATCCCATCTTTTGATATGATATGGCCTAGAAGCTTGCCTTCCTCGAGGGAAAACAGGGACTTCTTAGGGTTTAAGGAAATGCCATATTTCCTACATGTCATGAAAATTTGCCTTAAGTGCTTAAGGTGCTCTTGGTCAGATTTGGAGAATGGGGTTAGGTCATCAAGGTAAATTACGAGGAAATCATGTATCTCCTTGGCAAATGCGATATCCATTGCCCTTTGAAAGGTAGAACCAACGTTTTTAAGCCCGAAAGGCATTTTAACGTACTTAAATGTTCCCCACGGTGTGGTAAAGGCTGTCTTGTCCTGGTCATCCGGGTGAACAAGTATTTGATTAAATCTTGAAAATCCATCTAGTAAAGAAATTCTAGAGGAACCCACTACTCTTTGCAAGGTATGGTCCATTTTGGGCAAAGGGTAGTCGTCTTTTAGAGAGACCTGGTTTAAATTTCCCAAGTCTACTCACAGTTTTATCTCTTTAGTTTTTTTCCTAGTGGGAACTAAATTGGATACCCATTCAGAGAATCTGATGGGTGCAATGATACCTGCTTCAAACATTCTCTTTATTTCTTTTTCAATCAAGGGAAGAAGCATGGGGTTGATTCTCCTAAGTTTCTGTTTGAACGGTTTTTGATTTGGTTTTAAGGGAATGGTATGTTGGATCATTGTGGTGTCATAGGACTTCAAGTCCTCATAACTCCAAGCAAATACATCTTGGAATTCTTTGAACAAATCCACGTATTTAGGTTTTTGATCAGGGGGCAGATTTTTGGACAACTTAATCATTCTGGGATGCTCTGTTGTTCCTATGTTGTGTTCTTCAATAGCAGCATTCATAGGTTCCATCTTTGGCTTTTTGGGTACATCGTTGTCATCAAACATGTCTTCCAATGGAGTAAGTCCGGCAGGTAGAACATTAGTCTTTAGATCAATAAACTCATCCTCTGCTTTGGTTGTTTCCTCTAAACCAATTTGTTTCAGCTCTTCTATGTTTGTATTGTTAAAAGCAATTGGGTTAAGGATTTGTTTATTTGTTGTAGCTATTATAGTCAGGTGATTTTCTTCTGCTAGCTGTTGTGAGTCGGTCATGGCATCCATGTCAATGTTTGTGTTGGAAAATTCATCCTCAAGAGTTAAGAAACTGTTAATCTGGACATCATTTTGAAATACCTGCCAATCCTTGACATTGTTAGGGACCGAAGGTCTGTGTTTTATTTCAGCAGTGAAATGGTGATTTGGTTCAAAGGGAAGCTTGCATGTGCTAGCAAAGGTTGCTAAACTATGGGCATGAATATTATGATCTCGTGAAATTTTGGCAAGCCTGAATTCACTGAAGGCATTGATTAATTCGGTGGCAGCAGCTCTGTAAGCTCTCATTCTGCTATCATTAGCGACAAAGTTACCTTTCATTTGTTGTATAATCAAGTCGGAGTCACCTAGGATGGACACTCTTGTAGCTCCTAGGACATTGAGCAGTTTAAGGCCTAAGAGAAGAGCTTCATACTCTGCCATGTTGTTTGTACATCTGAAATTGAGTCTATAGGCATGGCCTCGTGCGTGATTATCGTGAGTATTGTAAATCCATACTCTGGCCCTTGCTCCTAACTTGTTAACCAAACCATCAAACTCTAAATACCATGTGTTTTCTTGTTTGTGGTTTGTATCGAGAGTTTCAGTTTTTTGAGGATCGAGCAGACTTACAATTTTTGTTTCAGGAAGTTCTTCTTGCTGTTTTTTGGTTGCCTTGACTGTTGAAACAATTTCATGGGTATTGGCAACCGAATCCTGATTGATGTATATTTCTTGCTCCAAAGATAACGGTTTATTATTAGTTGGTGGGCTGGTGTTATCATTGAATAAAATAAAAGAGTCCATATCAGAATGGATTGAGTAGATTGGAAAATTTTGGGGCTTTTCCTCACTGCTTACCACATACTTCATTAATGTTTCTCTATATAGTCTCTTTGGTTGCCCAAAGACAGATATAGTGGCATAAGAGAGGTCGAGTTGAAGGGATCCTTGCAGTTTTCCTCCCCACGATCTGGATAGGAGAATACCATACTTTGTGGGAATGTCAGCAACTACTACGTCCATTAATATTGTCTTGTTGGTGAATTGGACTAGAGAGACACAAAGGTCTTTGATCAAGCCTAAAAATTTGACTTGACTTGAGTCAAAGGAATACAGATCTTTGTACGGTCTTCTGATATCAAGATTCAACCTTTCCATTACAGCTTTGGGCATAAGGTTATGTGAGGCACCTGAGTCAAATATGGCATTATGCAATATTTTGTCATGTATGTGCAGACTCACATAAAAGGGTGGAACATGTCCATATGTTGTTTTTCCGTTAACTTCTGGACCAAACAGCAGCTAAGGGGTATCATCTAGAATGTTTACATCATCCCTGACCTCTGGTAGTTGAAGTGACCTTTGAATTTGTTGCCTATATACATCATGTTTAGCAAGTTCTAAGAGGGGAATGGATATCTTTAGTTTTCCAATCTCTGCTTCTAAACTAAATGGTTTTTCCAATGAGCTCTTGGTGTTGACAGCAGTAGTTTTCTCTTTTTCAGGCATACTCTCTATGCTTTCTTTTGGAATGTCAATGTTATGATGAATGACAGTTTGTGGTATTTCTGTTTTGGGAAGATTTTTAGGAGTGCTATTCAGATCTTCTTTTGGGGAGGAGGGAGGTAGAGGCTGATCAATAGGAGAGTGTGTGTCTGTTACATCCTCCACAGTTACCTGATGTGGGCTTGGGACAGAGCTGTTAGCTGGTTGATTTATGGTGATATTCTCTTTAATTTTGTTGAGCTGTTTGTTATCTTTTGTTCTGCTAGATGGGGGAACATCAATGGTCCTTATTCTTAATTTTTATTGTTTGTGTACCTCGTACACAACAGTATCATAGCCTTGTTTAAAATCGAAAGACTCTCTTGACTTGGTGTGAAATTGTTTTGCATCAGGGTATGGTCGGTATTCTTCCGTAAGAAAGATTTGTTGTTCATTCTCTGAGTCTATTAAGTTCATATGAGTCCCATCTGTGGGCTCAGTGGATGTAGATGCCTCCGCATAGTTTTCTTGGAAAGGAGGCCTAATATCATGGTCAGGACTGGCCCTTCCAGCGTTTGCGTTTTGAGTTTTTCTGAAGTTCGGGTTCCTTATGGCATTGGGCTATTGACCTTCCCATGAAGTTTTCCTCTCAACATTGTCTACTCTGTCTCCCAACCTGTGGATGCCACTGATGATATCATCTAGCTTCTGATCGAAGGCTGAGGGTTCTTATTTGAAAGTTGTTCTTCTCTCAGTTCTAGCTCTGTTTCTTTTAGCAATTAGATTTGCCTCCACACTAACAGCAACATCTTGCTTTTCTGCAAGGCTTTGAGGGGCTCTTTCCCTTAACTGATATGCCATCTCAGCATCAAAGCCATAAGGGAATTTGTACAAAGCGAGATCAGGTGGAGGTATTAAATTTTGTGGTATTGCATTGTAAACATTATTAAACCTTACACAGTAATCCAGAACTGTTTCTTGAGGTCCTCTTTTGATAGTATCATACTAAGATAGTATGTGTAGGGGATCTTTCTTTTTCTCCCATCTGTTAATAAATTTCTGGTATAAGGCTTCAGGGTTTAATACGGAATTGGGTATAAGTGCCCTAAACCAGGTTTTGACATCACCGGTCAAACTTTGGACAAAAATCTTCATTCTTACACTGTCATCATCAATTTCATAACTCTAGAAATAATCTTGCATTTTCTTTGTATGCTGTAGGGCGGTGCAGGAGTTTGTGCCATAAAAATAGGTGATTTTTGTCTGGTAGTCCTGAGGCATAGCCCCGGGATTAGCAGGCAACTGTAAGGGCACATATCTAGCCATGATGATGGGGGTAAGCAGAAAAGCTAGGGCAGCGGGGATAACAGGAACAACCGGGGTAGAAGGAGTAGTAGTGGTAGTAGGAGTATAGGATGGAGGTGTAGAAGAGCTGCTTGGAGAAGGAGGTGATGAACTAGGGGAACTTGGGGTTGACCGGAATAAAACTTTGACAGGGGTTGGAACACTGCTTGGCTGAACTGTTTCAGGACTCGCAACAGTTTGGTCTTCTTTTTGCTTTTGTTTTCTAATGATATTAGGAATTAAATTCGGATTTTCAAAAATAGCTGGGCTATTTGGATCAGGATTTTATCGTGTATTATGCATTTTCTTCTTAGGAGCCAACTTCTACTCTATTTTTTGGAAACTGTTTCTAAAAACACAGGTCGACCGAAGCTTTCAAAGGTCGGTTTCTTCCTCTGTGGGGTTGTAGACTGGTTTAGTGAGATTATCTGAGTAGGTCCCCAGTGGAGTCGCCATTATGTTATCACTCAGGTTGTCCCTAGGCTCCTGTAGGGATACGACTGAGGTAACGACAAACCAATCTTTGGATTGCAAGTTCTAGCCCACCTGCAATCAGAGAGGGCTCTCTCTTAATGATTTAAATTTGTTGATGATTTTAGGCTAGGTTTTGGTTCAGGGGTTTTTGTTTGTGTTTGGATGGAAGGTAAATGCTTTCAGGCAGAGAGGCAATTCATGAAGTGATAAGTTTCAAACCATTGGGCATGGATTCATGGGTTAGGATTACCAGTGGGTTCTCTTGGTCATAAGAGAAATATGGAGCAGGATAGCTGCACATAACACAATCTTCCAACTAAAAGGATGAATGATATGTAAGGAATGAGAGGCACTTAAGAATCTCTCATTCAACTTAACAGAGGGAAAGATGATCTCTATCTAGGGGCAATGAAGAATCCTTGTATAACTGTCTAAGGTTAGGGCAAACATGAGCCATGTGGAATTCATATTTATGCCTAAACCAATGAAAACATAAAGAAACAACAGAAATTGAGCATAGAGTGTATTTAAACAAATTCTAAGCTATTCTTATTTTCTTCTTTTTAGATGGTACCTTATGAATGGAAAACAGAGGTAAGAAGCACTTATTGAGTTATGTAACAGCACGAGAATTCCATAATCACTCTTCACACGGTAAACACAGTGAACAATCCATTCTCCAAAGCTCATAAGCAGTCTTTGATTATAGAAACTATCAGGTATTACAGTGCGAGTCTCTCCTGGAGAAAAATTAGCTAAAGATAGCTTGTTGACCAACCAACCAACCCTTAATATAGTATTGAGGGTTGTTTTTATAGTGCAAATATCTCAAACTATTTATTACAATTGACCTAAAACAGGTCTGCAAAAAGAGCTTTTCTAAACCTAAAATTGTGCCAAAATTAAATGCAGGTAAATATCTATTGAACTTTGTCAGAGATAGCTGGATCAAAAGAGTGCAATGTGGCCTTTGGAGGCTCGATGCAGTACTGCTAGAATAACTGTGCTTTGGGATTTGTAGTTCTGTTCTGGTGTGATTTAAATGTAAAATAACCATGATTTGAGAGTTTTGAGTGGCCTCGCCCCTTTCTTTGACTTTACTGGAAGGTATTTAATTTTCTCCTGCTTTGGGCTACTGTTAAGATCTTCGTTGATGCTATTTGCCGCTACATTGATGGTCTCCGCCGCTTACTGATACTCTTTGACGTGCTTTCTCTCTGTAAATCTGATCTGATACTCTTTGATCTCTGTCTCTAGTCTCTTCCTATCTTCAAATCGGTTTAATTTGGCAAAATCGGGCAATTTCGGGCCTTTTCGGTGCAAAACGGGTCAAGGAACCAAAACATTCCCTAAAGATTCCCAATATGGCCTATTTCCCGTAGCGATGCGCGATTAGCGCTTCGCGCTAATCGTGCATCGAAAACTGCCTCCGTTTCTTGCTCTGGAGCTCCGAAGGTCGACTTTTGCGCTTGCGCATTTTTTCCTTTCCTTTGGCTGCTGACGTCAACTGTACGGTGGATGACGTCAGCCAGGTGACATGGCAGGGTGACTCAGATGTTACTGCGATGTGATAAACTTCTTCTGATGCGATCGCAATATCGCATTGGCGGAGAACGAGAAGGTATTCATTTTGAAAATGTGATGCTTGTGACTGTCGATCACCGATATCGCGATATCGCATCGGGCAACAAGGAATGGGGCACACCTATGTGGTAAAAATATTGCGATATGGCGATGCGAGATGGCTCACTAGGATCTGAAGAATGTTACGGAAATCGGCAAGGATTTATTGCGATCGAAAGGAGTGAGTATGTGCGTTTGAAGAGTATTTGAGGCCTCGGAAGGGGTCCGATAACCTAAAAAGGGATTTTATACTTTGGAAGGAGTCTATTGCATTAGAAGATGGTTTGAAGGGGCAGCATGAGGGTTCTTGCCAAGTTTCAGATAAACTGAGCAATTCCCGGGGGTACTTATGGTTATTTTCAACCCGGGGGAGGGGATATTTACATAAGGGGATTAACTTCATAGTTTTAGTAGGGGGATGGGGGAAAATATAGGGAGTTAAATAATAATGTCAGTGGTTAATATGGAGATGACAAGAAAGCGCTAAGTTTCAGAGATCTTAGGCTTCAGAGGGGAGATAGAGCTGCGTAGAGAAAGTATAGATCCTCCTTGAGTGAAGCAGATCTTCACCAAGGCCAAATGACATGGAAAATGATGAAACTTAAGAGATTTCAAGCATATCTTGACCTCTTTTTAGGAAGTTAGTGAATGATTAGGGGAAGAGGAAGAAAGGGAAGTTAGTTATGCCTGGTTGGAGCTCCTTCATATGAAAAATACTTGATGACCACTACCTGAGTAGAGATGATACTTTCAAAACATGGTAATGAACAAAAATCAAGATTCTACAACCTCAATACTACCTACCCAGCCTACTTTACCTAACATTTTTTCTTCTTTTGGTTCAGGTGCACTTAGACTTGCAGACCCAGCATTTCAATTTTTTCTTTCTTATGCTTTCCTATCTACAAACTACCCTTATTTCTTCCAAGGGCCCAGATTAAGCAGTTGGGATCCTTTTATTCTCTACCTATCTAAGAATCCGCCAAGATTAAGCTGTTTGGACAGATTTTCATTCTCTATATTCTAAAATAGGAAATTGAAACCTAGGGAGACCAAGATTAGGCTGTTTGGACCTCCCTTTAACTGAGACTTGTACAAAAATGGAGTAAATCTTCAGAATTAGCCTGTAGAAGATGGACTTTGAGTGGCCTTCTTTCCTTGGTGACTGTTTAGCAAATATGGAGCATTGCAGCATGCAAAGTATGACATATTTGGTTTGTAAAAATGTCAATCATGAAATATGAGTAACCTGCTGCAGCAAGAGGCTAACACTTAGGAAGCCATGTCTGTCGCCTTATCGATCGCAATGCACTGAACACAGCATTCGGGAAGATTGACGGCCATACCGTAAAAAGTATTCTGCAGTTTTGTGATTGGTTTGGTAATCCCTCTTTCTAGATTTCCAAAGTAGTCTCTTTCATTCCTTTTCAGACTCCTTAAAGGAAAAGGTCCATCTGAGCACTTGTCACTTCAGGCTCATTAAAAATCGAAGGCAACTAGAGTCATCTTTTTTTTTCTCGACTCTTAAAAATTGAAAAAACAAGTTGTGTCAAAGCATCTAAAATTTATTTTAATTGGAATAACATCACTGTTCCCTCGTTGGTCTTAGAAATTAGTCTCCCTTCATCGCAAGTTCCTGTAGAATCGCTAGGAAATATTTTGGATAGACTAGATATGTCTGAACAACCGTCGACATCCAGGACTGTGTCATCTGATGTAGCAGCAGTAGAACTTCCTGCTACTACTGCAACAATGTTCGCTGGTGTACCATCTGTCCTGGCACGTTATCAACAACAAGCCAAAGTCCAATCATGGACTGTTTCGACAGCATGGTCAGTTCCTATTTATTTGGATTCTCATCTGGTATTTCTAATGTTGAAACTCAACAAATTGATCCAATGTATCTTCAAAGGCCAATCTACCCTTTAAGTACTGGATTGCCACCATATGGGGGGCAGTATGCCTTTTCATTGTTCCCTCCTGGAGAACAACCATATGGGAGTTTACAACAAAGTTCAAGTCAAAATGGAATTACATCTAGTGGTTGGGTACCAATATTGCCTCAACAGCCAAGGGTTGTATATTCAATGCAACCAGTCCACCCTGTGTCAAATATTCCCACTATACCTGCTATGGTGACTGCATCGCAAGTACAAGAGCTACCTGTTGTATGTCAACCCCAAGTTTCTCAGGTTGCAATACAACAGCCTCTTGTCTCAGCGATTCAATCACAACCTCAGGTTAGTGCCTCCTTATCTGGAGTGACTCAGGCTCAAACAGGTACTATGACTCCTCATCTTGGTCAATCATCCAGTATTGGACAACAGCAAATGGTCCAACAACCATGGTTGTTTCAATATTAACAACCGTAATTCCAATAATCATATTAGGGACCTGAGCAACAAGTCTTTGTAAGTAATGGACAACCGCATTTCCAAAGCGGTTATCAACAACCATATTATAATGGTTATGCCCATCAACCTTATCAAAGTTACCAGCATCAAATACATTATGCTGGTATGCAAAGACCCACTGCTCAGGCGATTCCATCTTATCCTGGGTATGTTTTTCCTAACTTGAATCAACAGTTTCCCTTTGTAGCAACTCTAGAATTACCAGATCTAAACTAGCTGACGAATGATCCAATTGCTTATGCCCCTTGGTGGTCGGCAATTCCTCATAAAATTCCGTCAGATATTCCTAAATTTAATGGAAATCCAGGTGAATATCCGTTGAATCATGTGATGACCTTTCATATGTGGTGTTCATCAAACACTCTCAACGATGATTCGAACAGGCTTCGCCTTTTTCAGCGAATGTTAACTGGTCCAACAACAAAATGGTATATCAAATTTTCTAGAGCTTCATTTAATAACTTCAGTACCCTAGCCAGAACCTTTTTAACCCATTTTCAGTTACCCATAAGGTATGAAATGGGAACCAAGATTCTTACCAATTTCAAGCAAACAATGACCACTCACATATCTGATCATATTCATGAGTGGCGACGTCATCGTAGAATGGTAAAAACATATATTCCTCGTCATATGTTAGCTGAATGGTTTATTAGGTCATTGTTACCTTCTATTACAGAAGATGTGGCAAAGGGAGGAGTCATCACTGAAGAGCAAGTTATTGCTCGTGCGCAATATCTAGACTTGATATATACTCAGTCTGGCATGCTCTACGATAAAATCCTTGATGCTCCTAAACTGGAGTTTTCCATTCCTCCCCCTCCTAAATCAAGCAAAGACTCTCGTGTTGGCGATGGCGTGATAGGCACGACTAGCACGAAAACCATAAAGGCTACATCAATGAAGGCCCATACAGTTTCAAGTCAAAATGCAAATGACAAACTTCTCGCCTCGGAGGTTAATGCCATGTCAACTGACAATGGCAAAGAACTAAAGAAACCAGGAGGCAAGAAGAAAAAGAAAGGGAAAAAGAAGAAACAAGAGGAGTCATCTCCTAAAAAATATTCTGCAAACCCTTCTGGGCAAAGGAAACCTCCTTCAGGGTGTCAGATATGTGATGAGGATCATCGAACAAGAGATTGTATATATAAATCTAAGCTTAGAAAATTCTACAAGAATTCAAAAACCTCAGCGATATCGACTGATCCGTTTCCGAACCTAGGAACAAATCTAGTTGCTAGCGACAATGCTTCCCTGTCCCAAGTGCTTATGTTGTCCATTTCAAAACAACAAAATGATGGTTTGATATTGACCAGGAATAAAGATTACGGAAATCCACAGATGTCGAACAACAAGACTACAGATCAACCTAGTAGTTCGACAACAACTTTGATCGAAGTTGTGCCACCCATCGTTCCTAAGCTAACAATAAATCTGCCAAAGGGAGTAGTACACAAATTGACATTTAATCCTCATGCCAGAGTAGCACAACATTATAATATAGTGGATGATCTGGCCCAATCGTCGTCCGCTATGTCGACACTTGAGGTACTGCAAAATTGCCCCTCCCAAAAGTAGGCTTTATTATCAGAAATAGGTGGGATTGACCCAACGGATTCCAATCTTGTGGCCTTTAATCACAAATGATATGACCCTCAGTTACCAGCTTAACTAGATTTCCTTATTCAAGTGAAAGCCCTCAACAAAACTATTCATCGAATAATTAACGATGAGGGGTCATCTACATGTATCATGTCGATGAGTTGCTGGAAAACTTTAGGATCTCCACCCTTGTCACAATCGTCGATGACATTAAAAGCATTTGATGGACGAACATACACCCCATATGGGATATTGAGTAACTTGCAATTCGAACTGGGGGGCAAAATAGTAGAAATAGATGTTGAAGTTATCGATGGAAACCTCAATTACAACATCCTATTGGGAAGGCCCTGGATATATGCTATGGCTGTCGTTGTGTCGACATACTTCAGAAATATTGCATTTTCTTTTCAAGTAGGAATTACAATCATCGACCAACAAACATTCCTCCCCAACAGTTCACAAGTTACGGGAAGCATTCCATTGATCCATGGAAGCTCTCAATCGCTTCAAAATATCGGTGTAGGTCTCTTAAAAGATCCTTCCTTAATGGGGAAATTTTCCCTTCCGCCTCCGAGTAAGCTGGCAGAAGTGGCCACAGTGGAAACCTGTCACATGAGATCTTCTACATCAACAAAGATGAAGAAGAACTCAGAACATTTTGATAGTATGGATCATTGCGAGGTATTTCCTCCAAGCCCTACCATAGCTACATCATCTGACAATCAATTCAGTGATGTTGTACATTATGTACTGGGGGAATTAGAACTAGATCTTTCCTTCATGACCTCTTATGAGTTGTGATCAAAGGTTTCCATGAGGATAGTTCTTTTACTATGTCAACCTCGTTAAAAAATGAAACAACTCCTTTTCCAAATCGAGTTTTTCAAAGATCTGGAAGGTAAACCTTCATTCCAACCACTGAGTTGAATGCAACGAAGCTTGGGGGGCATGCACCTCGATTTGCGTTATTATGCCGGGGGCATGCAAACTTATCACGAGCAGTGTTACTGCAGGGTTCAAGCTCATTAAAAAATGAACCAGGCCACGAGTAGTGTTATTGCAAGGTTAAAGCTCGTTAAAAAATAAACCCGCCATGAGCAGTTTTTATGTGAAGTTCAAGCTCATTAAAAATTAAACCTAAGCAATGAGCAAATGATTCCCCTAGACTTTAAGCTCATTAAAAAATGAACCAATCTCCGGTAAATAACCTGTGAATGCATTATCATCGGCTTTTAAGCCTTGGTCGTGTTCTCATCATCACCTCCACCTTTCTAGCTGATTATACACCTCCATTTGATTGTTTACCCTTTTGAGGAACAACTGCGATGAGTGATTTTGCTAGCCATCCTTGTGACATTGTCGTGATTGGAAAATTCCAAACCTTACCTGGAATCAGCTCCTACCCGAAATTATCACTCATTCCTCAAAAAATAAGTCTCCTTTAAGCTCTTTCCACTTGACTCGTAAAATATGAAAAGATTGTCAAGCGATTGACCTCTCCGGCTCGTTAAATTCATCGGAAGTGCTATCCCTCCTCTATATTTTAATATTTTTGGACGTGAGGGATTATTACACAAAAAGAACGAGTGCTTATCTTGTTCGGCTCATTAAAACTATCGAAAATTCATCCCTTTCATATTATTTTACGCTTTTTCAGACTTAAGGGATTATATGACGAAAAAGAATCATTGGAGTTTCCTTTCCATCCCTTTTCAGACTCTCTAAAAATGAAAAATCACTGAGTTATCATTGTCGTTAAACTCATTAAAACCAATAGCGACAAACTTGTCCAAATGGGCGAGAACGAGTTTCACTGTCGCTAGGCTCGTTAAAACATAGCGACGGGTTCGCCCGAAGGGCAGATTATAGAACAAGCATATGTTATCCTCCTCAAGCTTGATAAAAATAAAGAGGTACTGGTCAACAATGACTGGGGAAA
>APFE031115487.1:259622-315562 GCA_000404065.3 Pinus taeda | reverse complement strand
CCCCCAAGAAGGAAAATGGTCGATGACATTAAGTTGCCTATATTTAAAGGACTTCGATTAGAGGATCTTGACCAGTTCTAGTTTGTAGCTGATGCAATATGGAAAACAAGACAAATTAATAGTGATGACATAAAGAAGGCACAACTCGTCACATCACTACAAGAAAGAGAGCTAACATGGTTTAGGAAAGACTATGTGACTAATTTTATTACTTCATTTGATGAAATTAAGAAACCAATTGTATCAAAATTCAATAAACAGTAACTAGAATCACAATGCATCACAGAGCTAAAACAAATAAAACATGCAACAACTAAGTCTGTGTGGGAGCTGGATCAACGATTCAAGGTGTTAATGGGACAGGTAATATTTATCCTACCTCTAGAACAACATAATAATGGTTCATAGCTGCACTACTACCACATATTAGGTTACCGTTGACATAGCAGAAGATCACGACTCAATCTAAAGCATTGGAGACTATGATGAAGCTAGAAGCTTCGCCGATTGGGGGTGCTCATGCAGGAGTACAACAAATTCAAAATCAATTAGCCAATTTGACCTTGGAATTATAATAAATTAAGAAAGGTAAAGAAACTTGATCAGAATTATCGTGTACAAAATACAAAGAAGAGGGTCATTATAAGGATCAATGCCCTATGTTCAGAGATAGTTTGGCAAGTGGAGCGCCTAATCTAGTAAACCCTAGTTTGTGGTGTGAGATTTGTACAACTAGAGGCCAACATCACTCTAAAGGCTACTACCTATTACAAAAGTACGTGCAGAATCCAAAGCATCTATTTCGTAACTTTAAAGATCAGTAGGTCATGATGAGAAAAATTGTTGAAGTTATGAATTAATGATGGAGCACATTCTTGATACTTATAGGCTGCAAGTTGAAGGACATGCACATAATGATCTAGGCCAACATGCTAGTCAAGGATGATTTCAAGGAGGAGGAGCTAATCAAGGACGTGGCCATATTATTTGTTATAATTTTAGACAGGAAAGACACCTCGCAAGAGACTGTCAGAACCCTACGACAACGTGTATCTACTGTAAGTATTTTGATCATGTGATAGAAGAATGCCCCATCCTTATTGCGAATATGTAGGAGAAAAGAAACCAGAAACCTATGGAAAATATTCAAATGATGATCGTTGAGGTGAGGGAGGAAGAACTGTGCATCATTATTGTAATGAGAAGTGGAGCTCTAACTGGAGATGATAAAGGAGAATGGAAAAAGGAAGTTGAGGCTACATGGATAAGGAAAACTACTGAAAAGGCTACTGCCTTTGATATTCAGAAGGAAAAACAAGTGTTCATGGAGGCAAGGCAAATATTTATGGATGATGGGGCCTCGACCTCTACCACGTAGCCAAATTAGAAGGATAATGTGAAATAGTAACAGTTGTGACACAAGATGTGGATTTGGATATCTTTAAGTCTTTTCTATAGACTTGCATGAAGTTGTTGAGAAATCAGAAGGTCGTTGAGGGATTGTAGGAATTGATAGAATCTTGTGCTTCTAAAGAAGTACCACAAAATGATATGCACGTAGTGAATAATATAGATAGATACGGGAAGGGAGCTGGAAAATAAATGAGGCTTATTGCACAAATTGGAGAATATGAAATGGACAAGGTTATCTTGGATCTAGGATATGATGCCAATGTCTTGTAGATGAAAACTTGGGAATTGATGGGTAAGAAAAGTTGCAATGGTCAACTATTCAGCTAAAAATGGCGAATCAACAGAAGATTTTTCCTCTAGGAGGATTTTCAAGTATCACAGTAGACATTGATGGAGTGTGCACTACCATTGTCTTTGTAGTGATTGAGATTGTGGATGATAGTAATCCCTAGCGTGAATTGCTTGGATTAGATTGTGCATTTGTTAACATGGCTATAATTAACTTAAAGAAAAGGAAAATGATATTTGAAATAAATAATATGAGAGCTATTGTTCCCTTAGATCCATTAGATGGAGTGAGGTATATTGAACCTATCAAAGAAGAGTACAACACCGATGACATCGACAAAATTTATCAAATAATAGGAAAAGAAGAAGAATGGATTAACCCTATTGCAGATGGAAAATTGACTTTGGCGCAAGATATTTTCTGCACTACAGATTCATAAGAGGAATTAGAGAACTGGAAAAACAGGATGCATGAAGTGTCTACAAGGCGATGTGTGAGGATCACTAAAGCATTGTGTTGTATGACAACTGAGGCATATGATTTGCCTTTGTATGATGGTTTGGGTAATATAAATACTTTCTTTAGAGATTATGAAAGGCACATACCTGAATGTCAGAGAATGTTAGCTCTAGATCAAGCACTTAGGGCTACTCCTACTAGATGGTGGGGTACTCATAAAAAGAATATAGGAGACTAGAAACAATGTAGAAGATTGATGTGGGTAAGGTTTGGTCAAGTAGAAACAAAGCTCCTAGATAATTATGATGGCTAGAATAATCCTAGAGAGCATTGGTATATAGGAAAATGACCTCCTCATCATCTCAGAGGAGAAAGGAAAGATGACTGAAAGATTGACCAAGTTTGCAGGCCTATTTTCCAACCTAACGCTCCTTAGGAACTAGCAAGGTGCTTTATAAATCTTCCTATCCATGAAATAGGTGCATTAGTCCCTAGGATAACTCCGTGTTGCCTTGGGGGGTAGCACGAGTTAACTTTAATGAGTTTCTGGAGGTCAAAGGAGTGGGTTGACTGAATAATATCCCTATATTCACTCATATGTCAGCCCATAAAGTAAGGAAATATCTAGATTCGACCTGTTTGATGAATTACTATTCCTAACGGGGTCTAACAAATAAGGAAAGAATGATAAATCATGAAAACGTCTTAGATTTTACCCAAAATAGCTCATGAAAGAATTGGCAAGGTTTATCCTCTCATGCTATATATTTGAGGCTTGGGGCATTGTGAAAGGGGTTAAAATTATTGAAAGAATTACCTATGGATTGTCGAAGCTTTGCATTAGACATTGGCTCATCAAGAGGTTAAGAAGAGAGAGAGGCAGAGGAGCTAGAGGAGTAAGGGAAGCTTGATACAACTGATTGTTGTAATCACTCTTTCCTATCATTAATATAGACCTGAAGTTGTGTTGTCGACTCCATGGCATTGGTATTGTGATTTATTTACACGTTTATGCAACATTATTGATTATGAGTAGCTTAGTTATGTGTAGTTAGATATCCTTATGTATTCTTGTATTGATTATCAAGGTTATATGTTGTGATATTACACCTTGTCTTGTCTATGTGTAGGTATTGATCTAGGAGCTAGCTGAGAGGTCTTCCACTCTGCTACTTTGAGTTTTCCAACAACACCACACCAAGATCAAAGGTAACAATATTCCTTCTTAATTTTATTATCATTTCAATAATATGGATGTGTGCATGTGTCTTTGTGCCAGTTGCAACTAATTTGATCTATCTACCAAGGATCCCAGGAATATCCTTGAGGATATTTCCACCACAATCACTTGTGCATTAATCCCCATAGCAGAATTGCCGACCCCACTGGGGGCTATACTTAGTTCCAAATTTTCTCCTTGAAATTTCTCAAATCTCTCTTTCTTCCAACCCTCCTGTACTTCTTGATTCCCTTTCTAATCACTCAGGACTATGCAACACCCTTCTCACAGTGCTCAACTTTTGATATGATCCCAATGACCTTGTTTTAGAGCCTCTACCACACTAACACACCTCAACAATTAAACCAGTGCTTTATAAATCATTGTTGCCTTGCAAATAGAGCGTTAGTGCAACCACTAACTCTTTGTATCCTCTACTAAAGTGCGTTAGCCACCCAAATATTGATAAGCAACCAATTCTATGAAATCCTAGGTTGGGGAAGATGCTTATAGGTTGGTTAAGGATCCGCAGTTGTGCATGTTCATTTGGTTGTCTGTTTCCTGAGCAGTTATTTATTTTTAGGAAAATAGCTTTGCTACTTATGTTTTTCATAAAAAAGAAAAATGCAATTTTTTTACAATTTTTCTACTTTGTTTGTTAGATTCTACGTTTATTTGGTTTTAAAAGCTGTTAGAGAGCATTGCATGCCTATCTGTTGTTCTTATGTTTTACTGTATTGGATGCATGGTATATATTGATGTATAAATGACCCCTTCCTTGTAGAAGAAACTCATTCATAAAAGTGAAATTAAAATATTTTTCTACATGGTTTGTGTTAGAGTCCCACATAACTGCATACATCAACACCCCCACCGAAGACATTAAAAAATTACATTTAAAATTTACATCATAATAAAATCAATCAACAACTCTTTTATGAGTAAACACATATATTAGTCTAGGCTAGGATCTTGGGTTAGGCAGTTGTGAGTTAACTTCCCAAGATCATAGATCGATACTAATGTCATTAATGAGAGAAATCCTCCTACAATCATAATATTCGGAACCACTCTAGTCAAAGCGGAGCTAAATGCAAGACAACATTGGAATGTAGAAGAAGGTAGCCTACCTTTGATTACATCTCCTTTGGGTATTTTGTGTATCGGGGATCCCTTCATGGACATCGGAGCTAAGTCAAGGACTCAAGTATCCTGCCCACACAACATATTGTCTATGACCATGTACCCCTTGGTAGTGTCTGTGATTTGAGGTAACTGTAGTGGCCATAATTTTTAGGGATGAACACAAGGTGACTGGGGTGGGCTACCCTAGTACCTAAACAGACAAACCTACTCTATCTTTGATCTTTGGGAGGGTGCTAGTCTTCATGAGAGTACTTGGCCCCTTAGTTTGAGGTTCGAGTGAAGCTCAAGAGTAATTGTAACTGTACATTTGACCAACTCTCTCTTTTCTCCCTTTTGATATTGGGTTTCATCTCCAAAAAATGGTGGTTATTAGACAAGGCCATACCCTTTGCTTGTTGATTGACTTATTAAAGTATTTTTTATTTTTTAAGTGCCAGTTTGTTATCACTAAGACTATAATAAATATCCTTATAAAAATATTTTCATAAAATCTATCAGTCACCATGGCTACATATGACCCTCGTCATCAATCTAGATGACTACAATATCTTCCTCCACTAATTGTGGATGATCCGCCAAGCCCTAGTGAGACGAATTATCCATCTTCAGGTAAGCAATCTCCAAGATCTAACACTGAATCAGTCTATACATCCCAAGACTCAATTCTACCGAAATATTTCTTTACTGAAGGTTTTATCCTTCCTTATAATCCTCCAATAAAGAATCCATTGTGACTACTATTTATTCAAGTTGCACTTGTACCTCCTATGTCTTCCACTGTACCTATATCCACCATCCCATCAATAAATAATGGGTTGTGGACTTTTGTGGACACTTTTGGTCCACCCTCACTTCCCTAGTCGACAGTCAATACTACACCGCTGATGGCAAACCCTGATATCGAAACTATGCCTCGTTCGAGCACTATAGTTACACCCATCACAAGTGGAACCTAGTACATACCAGTTTCCACCCCTTTTGTGTCAACTCCTAGACCTTCGACAAGCACTCCATATAGTGCTCCATATAGCGTGGTTAGCATGGTTCCCTTCAACGATCCCTTTGGTTGGAATCCTTTGTTTAGTTCCAACCCCCAGGTTCAAATTTTTGGGGGCACTATTCCCAACATGCACATATTGGCTAGGAATATTACAGTTCACCCTCCTTTTATAAGACAAATTAGATAGTCATTGATTGATATGAATCCTCCATATGTCATTCAAGTGTCGATGGCCAACTACATGGCTGGCAGGATCCCTCAACCCAGTCTCATTCAATCCATTTGGGCACCCCATTCTCAACCTCAAATGAGTCAAGGGGGAACTTATTATCCTGGGGGAAATCAAATTTATATCCCCTAGCCTAACAACCCCTATGGACAGCCACAATATATGACTGTTCCCCAAGGAAATCATTATTCTACAAATCCTGTGTATAATGTTGGTAACAATATGCTGGGAGTACTGCAAGGAACCTCAAGTCATTTGTCATCACCTTGCTCTGAATTGGGGGCATCAAATACTTTTCCTATTTTGGCAACACTTGACATCCCTAATTTATACAAATCACCAATGACCCCATCTTTCATAACTTACTTTGGCCTCCAATCCCACACAAAATTCCTACCGACATCCTGAAGTTTGAAGGGAAACAAGGGGAGGATCTAGGTACACACATCACCACCTATCATCTATGGTGTGTCTCTAACTCCATGTTGGATGATAGTATCCAGCTTCAACTCTTCCACTGTATGCTTACTAATAATGCATCCAAGTGGTACATTGGGTTACCATGCACGTTAGTCAATACCTTTGGCACTTTAGAGATGTGATTTTTAAAGCACTTTCAGCTACCCATCTGCTATGAAACTAGGACAACACTTCTTACTAATTTATGCTAAGACACCGCCACCCACATCTCTGATCACATCCATGAATGGAGACATAGGTAGAGGCTAGTCAAAGCACCCCTCCCGGATTGTCTATTAGCGGATTGGTTGTACAAATCTCTTCTCCCCCAAATCACTAAGGATGTTGCCTTACGTGGTGTAGTCACCGAATACCAATCCATCCGTCGTTCCTAGCACTTAAATTTGATTTATTCATAGTCCGGCACATTATACGACATCATCCCCAATGCCCCCAAAACTTCTAATGCTCCCTTTACTTAGCAACCTAGTGCACACGCTAATGGTATTATCGGTGCTACTTTCGGGGCTGCTATAAAAAAATTAGCAGACACATTTTTGACTTGTTTATTGACCCCACTACCCAATCGACTGCTCTTCCTACCACCATGATAAACTATGTTCTGTACACACAAACCTATTAGTAATAATAAGAATAACAAGAAAAACACTGCTTCTTTTGAAGAGAAGCCAACCAAGCAGTCAAAACTACTTTGTTCTGGGGGAGTCTTTCTTGGTACTGCCACCAACAATATTGTTGAGTATATGTCTATAATTTCACTTCTCACTGAAGCGTCATCTCAAGACATCTCCAATTTGGTGGTTATGTTAGAATCTCAGCTTGTTTTTATGCAATTGAAAAATCATTATCACATTCAGAATCCAATTTTGTTACATCATTATTTAAGGGTCCGACTCTTGGAACATCAATTTTAGTTTATTACATATGAACACATTCCTTGAGAATTTATTGCAGTTGTTGACTAATTAGCAAACTATGTATTGGATTGGAATCTGTCTCATTTATTATAGATACATGCATTAAAGTAAATTTTTACATAGTTAAAAATATAGAAAACATTAAAAAACATTTACATCATAAAAATGCCAAATTATCTATCTATCTATCTACCTATATATATATTATATATATATATAATCGAACCTAGTATTTTACATCATAAATTTCCCAAAAACTTGGGTGTTTAAGTACAAAATGGATCTACTAAGCCTCGCTATAACACCCACTGGCTACACCAGGCTACTACTAAAAAGTTTAATGCCAAACGGGTGTAGCCAAGGTCAAGGTCTCAAACCTCATAGAGTACCTGTGCATCATCTCCATCTTCGGCAACTGCTACTCCCACGCCAACTCCAGGTAGTAAGTCCCCCCACCTCACTTGGTGGGGCATGCCTATAGGTCGCACTGGTGCCACATTCATGTTAGTACTTGTTCACCCATAAAAACAAAAAAAACTACATAAATATTCAAAAGGTAAAAAATTACTTTAAGGTACTCTAAAAAAACCTTCTTACATTGAGGCCTCCAATGTGTGCTAGGTAGCAGTATCAAGTCTGGATCTTGTGCAAAGTCCATGCCTCCATAGGCATAGTCATCAATCATCATGATCTAGCCACTAATCCACTCGAAGAAGTCCTCTTCAAAGAAATTTCAGATCGGTCCCCCTCCATTATGAGGATCAAGGGAAGCCCATCGCCCTTTCTTGGGCTCCCTAGGATTAGCCTGACCCACACTCACTCGCGGTCTCATAACAGGAACTCTCTCAAGTAGGAATAACACAACAAGAGTATCATACACAAAATTCATTTGGGTACGAGTCTTGCAGGCTCTCAACTCTGTCTTCAACTGACGAAGAACTAGCTCACACTAGTTAAATATCTTAGGATGTATATAGTAAATAGAGAGTTATAGTTGGGCCTTCGTCACTACATGAGGACTCTTGGACCCCACAAAGCATACGATAATCTACAAAATAGCCCTCATGGACCTTGACCTAGTCCACTCGATATGTACCCTTCTTCTCACTAAACCACTATCAGGTCTATAGTAAATTTGGACCAACTCAAGGGTGGACCGTGGATCTACCCTACCCCGGTCAAGTTTTCTCATGCACCTATACACAGAAAACCTGTCAGAAAATAGATATCATCTCTATCGATCGAGAGATTGTGATCCCCAATTTGGAACACCCCTTGGTTTTCATCCCATCATTGGATTATCCAACTTAGAAGTTCTTCCTGACCCTTCATTAGGTCAAACCTTGCATACTTCATTAAGCCACATCTTCGTTGGGTAAGTATGCATGCTAGATCATTCAACATCTGTAGTTCCTAGTTATCATGAGCTCTTTCTCTCCAAAGACTCATGATGATGACTTTAAACCCACATAAAAACACCCAAAAATCAGTCAAATGATGGAGAAATACCAAATAAATCATATTTCGGGGTTTGGAAGTGCACTTATATGGCCTAACGCCCCTCCTTAGGGCCCAAAGGGTGTTATAACTCCCTCCTGTAATTCGTGAAGGGAATTTAACACCCCTCTAGACCTAGAGGGGAGTGTTATGAGCTAGGGCTTCCCAAACTAAAAACATCCACCCCTAATGCAGCTGAAAAAGGCTAAATAATGTAAGATAAAGGTTTTTCCATCTACCTGGAATAGACGAAATGTTGAATGGTCATGTGGATTGTTCACAATCGCCTGGGGAAGATCTGCTACTCTTTCACTCCATAACACTCTCACATCACTCAAATGATTCAAATGGTGAAAATGGAGGCTCACAAAACCCCCTTATAGTCACGCTGGAGATATGACTAACCTTAATTAGTCATTGAAATAGAAGTTGTTCATTTCCTATGCTATTTATCATGCGCCATTTCGATATACTGTTAATATTACTCATGCTTTGATGAAGGGGTTTCAGGGTTGAATTGCATAAACGACCATGTTTAATTCACTATGAGTGCTTTATTTTATGGGATCTTTTCCACTCTTGAATTTAAAAATCCCCGAGTTCTCTTCGTCAAGCTCATAAAACTCCTACGACGACGATATAAGCACTTTCTTTTTTGTGACTATTTCTCACTCTTAAATTAAAAAAATCCCCAATTTTGTCCCTTCTTCGGCCTCATTAAATATAATTAGAAGGCATGAGCAATTCTTTTATCTCTTTTTACTCACTCATTAAAATGAAAAATATACCTCGATTTTTGTTCATTTGACTCATTAAAAATTGATGAAGATCTATTGAGTTTGTCATCACATGACTCGTTAAAATTTCTCAAAGAATATCGAGTTTATTCTATCCCATCGTACTCGTAACAAAATGAGGCAAACATCTATTGAGCATAGGTTTATCACTTTATCCAGACTCAGTATAATAAATTATGGAAAAGGAACAATGTCGGGTATACTATTAAACATTTGTCACACCCACTTAACAATTATGACAAAGGGACCCCCTTGGAGTCACTCTTTATGATCTTTTCAGACTATCTAAATATAAAAATACCACCGAGTTTACCCACCTAGACTCATTAAATTTAATCACATGGGGAAATTGGACAACACAATTTATTTATGTCAATATGTTGGAACAAGTTCTTTGGTAGCAATCATTCCCTTGAATATGGCCCTCCCTTAGAAAAACCTTCATTTTGATGGCCTCTCAAAATGAACATTACCATCCTATGAGTTTAACCTATATACCCCGATGTTCTTACATATCTATATCATAACACTCTTTGGTGTTCATGATTCTAGTGTGGCCTGGTTAAAACCTTTCTATCGTGCCTTCTATTGTTTAAGGGATCCCTTTATCCTATGTTTCCTCCATCAAGCCATAAAACATATACTTCCATCATGCCCTCTGTCGATTTGACCCAATGCTCAAACTATTCTTCAAAAAACAATCATTCTTGTCTTGTTTCATGTCGACTAATGTAGGAAACATTATTTCCTACCTTTTGAAAGGTCTCTTCCTATCGACTTCAACACTCTATCTAGGAAGAAGATCCATAAATACATCAGTGCCTTTGAACTTTCATACATCAGTGGCAAGTTACATTGTGTTTGATCATGGGTTTTCACTATTGGCTCATGGTTAAACGATTCTATGAGTGTTCAACGACAAACACATTATTCACAATCGCAAGATTGTACTGTGCATCTCAGAGACGATCATCATTATCAGTGGCCATCCTCACATTTGTTAACAATATTCATTGTTGATTGGTAATCAGATGCTTTCATACATGTTCGACCTCAACACATTTATTCACATGTATCAAAATATGATTTTAAGAAGTGGTGATCAATACCTTGGGTAGAGGCTTACATCACTCAGTCTTGTTTCCTCTCCCAAGTTGTGTATACTATTTTTTGGAGACAACTCATCAGGATGATCCTATTATGACACAAGTTCCACATTGTTCTTATCAATAGACACAATCATCATATCTCTTTGTTGAGAAATCACTTTGACATAGCTACTAAGTGTGGGAATTCCCAACCCAAGACATGATTTTAGATTTTATATATAGGTGTTGTATTAGGTTTCTCGTAGTCCTGAAGCTCTGATCCTCTCTCTCTTTTTTCCAGAACATGATAGTTATAAAGTATTTCAGCCATTATCTTCACCTCTAATCTCACACTTTAAGGGGCATCTGTTATACATGAAAGAGACCTCCTCATCAAATCAAAGGAGCAAGGCAAGATGACTCAAAGATTGACCAAGTTCACATGCCTATTTTCTGAGCTAACACTCCCTAGAAAGTAGCAAGGTACTTTATAAAGCTTCCTAGCCATGAAACAAGTGTGTTAGTCCCTAGGGTGGCTCTTTGTGTTTCCTTGGGGGCATTATTAGTCAACTTTAGGCAGTTTCTGGAGGTCAAAGGAGTGGTTTGACCAAATAATATCCATATATTCACTCACATGTTAGCCCATAAAGTATGGAAACATCCAAATTCAACCTGTTTGAGGAATTAATATTCCTAATGGAGTCTAACAAATAGGGAAAGAGTGATAAAGTATGGAAACATCTTAGACTTTTCCCAAAGGAACTCATGAAATAATTGGCAAGGCTTATCCTCTCATGCTATATATTTGAGGCTTGGGGCATTGTCAAAGGGGTAAAAGGTATCAAAAGGATTTCCTATTGATTGTCAAAGCTTTTCATTAGACATTGGCTCATTAAGAGGTTAATAAGAGAGAGAGAAACAAAGGATATAGAAGAGTAAGGGAAGCTTGATGCAGCTGATGGTCGTAATCACTCTTTCCTATCATTAATATAGAACTGCAGTTGTGTTGTCTACTCCATGTCATTGGTATTTCGATTTATTTACACGTTTATGCAACACTACTGATTATGAGTAGCTTAGGTAAGTGTAGTTAGATATCCTTATGTATTATTGTATTGATTACCAATGTTATATGTTGTGATATTATGCCTCATCTTGTCTATGTGTAGGTATTAATCTAAGAGCTAGCTAAGAGGTCTTCCATTCAGGTACTTTGAGTTCTCTAGCAATAGCACACCAAGATCTAAGGTAATAATATCCCTTCTTACTTTGATTATAATTTCACTAATATGGATATGTTCATGTATCTTTGCGCCAATTTCAACTAATCTAATCTGTCTACCAAGGATCCCGAGAAGATGCTTGAGGGTATTTCCACCACAATCACCCATGCATTAATTCCTATAGCAAGCACATACAACTTTGTATGGAATCTTGGGAAGAAAATCCACAAAAAGAATGGGTGCATGGTTTCATCCATACCCTCGAGACAATTCCTTAGAACTGGTATCTAGAAACCAAGCTTCGACATGGTACTACTAGTTGGGTAGAAATGGTTGATGGATTTATAATGACATTTAGATTTGAAGATGATTGTCCACATATCTATGCAACTCTGAATATAGTTAAGAAGAAGAATTTTGAAAATGAAGTTCTAGTTATCTTGCAACCTAATTGGGTTGTGCAAATATGTAATGTAATGGAATGTTATAATCTCACTACGGAAGAGCATGAAAATCCTCAGAATATTGAATAAAAGAATCAAAAGGTCATCTCAAAGTAAATGGACAAGAGATAGAGATTCCTAATATAATGAAGCCATTGAAGACGAAGAAGATGAATATAGGGTCATGGTCTAAACTGAAGTACGCAATAATAAGAGAATACTGGGATGAAGAAACAAACAACAAGATAACAGATCTCTTGCATGAATATTAGCGATTGTTCCCCACTATGTTTTCAAATATGAAGGGTATAGTAGGAGATTTGGGAGTTATGAGGATTCCTCTAAAGCTTGATGTGAGGCCTATCAAGCAAAGACCTTATAGACCGAATCCAAAATACAAGGAGAAGGTGAAAGAAGAATTGGACAAAATTTTAGTAGTTGGGATAATCAAACCTACTGAAGAGTCTGAATGGGTAAGTCCCATGGTGGTTCAAGAAAAAAAGGAAAAATTGGAAATCAAAATTTGTGTTGACTTAATGAAATTGAATGCAAAATTCCCGCATGATCCCTTCCCTACACCATTTACAGATGAAGTATTAGACAATGTAGGAGGACAAGAGGCCTAGTCTTTCATAGATGGCTTTTCAAGATACTATCATATGATAATTATGCCAAAAAAATAACATAAAATAACTTTTGCTACAGAGTGGGGCTCTTACCAGTATACAATAATGCCCTTTGGATTAAAGAATGCACCTGCTATCTTTTCTAGAGTTGTAGTTGCATATTTTAAATAATATATACACAAATCTTTAGAAGTTTATTTCGACGATTAGACAGCCTTTGGGATATTAAAGAAGCATGTGGCAAGATTAAGGTTGATGTTGGGTACATGTACGTAGTACCATATATCATTGAACTTGAAGAAGTGTATGTTTTGTGCACCATTTTGTATACTATTTGGACTTTTAGTTTGTAAACAAGGATTAATGGTCGATCCCATGAATATCGTAGCTATTGTGAACTTGTCAGCACTGAAAATAGTGAGACAACTGTGCACAACACTAGGACACACTGGCTACTACAAATTTTTTATAAAGGGGTATGCTTACATAGCTATGCCGATGGAGAATATTTTGAAGAAAGAAGTGACTTTTCAATGGGATGAAGAGTGTCAAAAGAGCTTGGATGTACTAAAAGAGAATATAGAAACTGCACCTATTGAAGTTTTCTCGGACTGGAAGAAGGAGTTCCATGTGCATGTTGATGCTTCTTGCATAGATTTGGGTGTAGTGCTAGCACAACTAGGAGAAGGAGATATTGATCATCCCATAACATTTGCAAGCAGAAAACTCTCTGAGGTGAAAAATAGCTATAGCACAAATAGAAAGAGAGGGATTAGTTATGGTATACGCATTACAGAAGTTTGGGAACTACTTATTGGGAGAGAATTTCAAAATGTTCACTAATCACTTTGTGCTAAAATATTTGGTGAATAAGCATGTTTTAGGAGAAAATATTTGTCTATGGTTGTTATTATTCCAAGAATATGACTTTGAGGTTATTGTGAAGCTAGGGAAATTGAAACTCGAGCTTGATCATCTGTCAAGTATAGAGACAAGAGAAGAACCCACAAATCAAATATAACATGTCTTATGCATAATTATTCGCAATGAGAGTCATAGATGATCACTTCACGAATATTATTCAGTTTATGGCCACAAGAATTGCGCCTGCAAAGTACACAATGAAACAAAAGAAGGATTTGGTAGTTTGAGAAGCCCATTTCTCGTTGATTGTTGGACTCTTATACAAAATGGGACTGGATGAAGTACTACGTAGATACATCCCTGAACGTGAATGACAGAGTATTCTGATAGAATCTCATGGGGGAGTCATAGGTGGGCACTATGCATGAAATCCACTGTGCAAAAAATATTGAGAGTTGGGCTATGGTGGCCCACAATACATAAGCATGTGAAAGAATTCTCTCAAGCATGTGATGTATGCCAAAGAATAGGAAGGCCATCTAGAAGAGACAAGATGCTACTAGTACTACAAGTAAATTTGTAGGCTTTTGAAAAATGGGTTATTGACTTGGTTGGACCTATTAGTCTACTAGGAAAGAAGAATCATACAAGGTATATAATCACTACAATTGATTATTTGACAAGATGGGCTAAGCCACAACCAATGAATGACTGTAGTGTAGAAATTGTTGTGAAGTTCATGTTTGAATATATACTCTCCAGGTTTGGTTGTCTGAAGTTCTTAATGAGTGACCAAGGCACACCTTTCTTGAATAATACCATTGAAGCACTAATTGAGGAATTTTAGGTTTATCATTAGAAGAGCACTCCTTATCATCCTTAGGAAAATGGAGCAGTGGAAGCTTTCAATAAAATACTGGAGAATGCATTGACCAAGGTATGCAATGTGAAAAAAGATGACTGGGATTTAAGGATTCCTACAGTGTTATGGGCATGCATAACAACATGCAAGAAATTGACGAGGTAGACATCGTTTAGGTTGGTATATGGAGAAGAGGAAGTTATGCCTATGGAATATATTGTGCAAAGTTTGGGAATTGCAACATTCATAGATATGGCAGACCCTAAAATTATGAAGGAAAAGATGTCGCAGATACTAGCTCTAGAAGAAGACAGGATTATAGCAAGGTTCCATCAGCAAATGTAGAAAGCAAGGGAGAAAGCCTTGTATGATAGGCATATCAACAAGAAGACATTCCAAGAAGGAGATCTTGTATTATTATATGACAAAAAATTCGCAAAGTTCCCATTAAACTTTAAAACAAAATGGTTAAGACCATATATCATCAAGCACATATATGATGGTGGTGGAGTTCAACTTGCGAAGTTGAACAATATGCTGACTCTGGGATGAGTGAATGGTAGAAGATTGAAGATATACACAGACGAATTTTCCCCTGGAGCTTCACATTGAAAAATGAAGTGAAGGAAGTCTTAGTTCCACCTGTAGTTGAAAGTGGGTGCGGGACTATAAACTACTCTGTAGAAAGGGACTTCGCCAAAGGAAGACTACTACGTGATACTCAGGAGTATGATGAAGTCTGAAAGAATTGCGCCAAATAAAAGGTGACTACACCATGAGGGAAGGTTCATTGAAGATGGCTAGAAATATGACTATTGGAAGGAAAATTCTACTGTTAAAAGGAGATTATCGTTAAAAGGCACAGGAGAAAGGAGTTTATGAAGCACAACTGGCTGTATCTAGCCCCATACCTACATTACATAAGAAAATATTATCCAATCATGGGGATAGGAATTCAAATTTTTTCTAAAAATCATATCACGTGCCACATTTTACACTTTATGCCTTGAGAATTCATAATTTTCATCTAAGTGAGAAAGAGCTATTGTATGTCTCAGAGGCGTTTCGAGGATCTTGTTAGAATATTTATAGAAAAGGATTGGTGATTGGTATGGGAGCACAAGTAGTGAATGTACCCATGTCTCCAAGGTGCGTGAGGTCACCGAGAAATCTGATACCCACAAAACCACAACCATAGAGGAAGCAGGAGAAGGGACCAATTGAGGTCTCTTGGGTGGAACTAAGAGCATCCTCGAGGAAGAAAACATAGAAGGAAGTGCACACGAAGAACAAACAAGATAAGGGGAATAATCTTGCATGTAAAGGAAAGAAGTCGATGCAGTAAAAGGTGCATAAATAGACCAATGATAGTGAAGAGGAGGATGAATTGCACTATATGGAGACAGGGGATGAAGAGATTCTCATTGTGCTCCAACCTCAAATTCCACCATGAAAACTTAGCGCCAAGTCGGTCAAGGATCCAAATGATGGAAATTTTGGCTCTTTCACTCCATTACAAGTGGAGGAAGCATCACTTGATTGCAAAGTGTTGGGGAAGATCCCATAATTGAAGATGGAAGACTGGGACTTTAACAATCAGAGAAAATACCTGTAATTTGAACCAAGTTGATATCTGAAGCAGGTTTAGTACCCACAAATTGGAGTCACAAGGCTGGAGCCACACGAGTGGGATGTAGGATTGCAAAGAGTGAGCCTATTGAACATGTTGAATGTGTCACACTTCGGTAGAAGCACATCCAGTACAACCTATATGCAATAACTCCTCACACTAGTACATGATGGATGCCTCTAGCTAGGGACAAGGATCGCCATTGATGAGATGTTAATTAGAAGAACCACAACATTGCATCAGTAGGGAAAAGACCCCATAGAAGAAATTGTGGGAGAAAATAAGGAAAAGGAGATGGCACAAATGATGAAGGACAAATTCGGACTAGTGAGGAAGTCGCAGGGATATGATATCAATTCTATTGATGACCAAGGAGTGTGTTTTGATGTGTACATCTTGGAGGGTGATATAATGAGGAAGTGGAGGGCCAATGAGGCACCTACAACTGTAATATTACTGGCTGCATAGTGTGGTGCAAGGCTCCATTTTAACTGGGTTGTATGTCTATGCAAGGAATATTTGATAGATTGCAAGGAAGCACAAGAATAGGGGAACATTCCACTACTCTTAGTTGATAATCCTCACCACGTTAGTTTCATGGAAAGAACCATCAGACTCGTATTTTTCATCTTTTGAGGTGGATGTTTGGGAAGCAGCGAGGTATGCCTCCCTCCAATTTACTAAGGATTTGATGTGTGCAATAAAGAATAAAATTTTCTTTATGGTTATGTCAATGGATCTACAAATAGTGGTGAATGAACATCCAAGGTTGTCACCTAGTTTATATAAGCAGTATTGTCACATTGCAGACTTGAAAGCAAAATTCCATAGAACCTATGTGTAGGCAATGAAGGACCCGAATAGGACATGGAACCCATTTCCATACATAGTAACCGAAGATGATTTGCTCATAGTAGTACAATTTTGGCCAGAAGAATGGATGACTCCACCCAGTAGAGTGGTTGGAATGGTGAAGGGTACCACGTAGGATGTAGGTACAAGTGGAAAGGATGTAGAGATATAAACAAAGGAACCATAGCAAGAGCATGAGGAATCCCTCAGTGATGCAAGAGTATTAGAGGAGTCACCTTTTATTGTCAAAAGGAGAGTACCAACAATTATGTTGGGAAAGCAGAAAAAGAAGAAAGCAGATAAGTCCAAGAGCATAGTACCGCTTGACCTCACTGATGGGGACATGGACAAGATCAGAGAGAAAGTCTAAGAGATCACAATAGAGACCTAGGATAGAATTGAAAATCACTCTAGAGCCATCTTGGTTGAGGTACAATAGGGCATCATGGAGCTAAAGGCATTTCCACAAACATAAAAACAACCAAAACAAATAACTTAGCCACTACAAGTAGAGCGAAGAGTAAAGACAAAAGTTGGCATTAGAATTTTGTAAGTGCTAGCTAGGGTAGTACTACAGTTTGACACATCAGAGGACAAAGATTGTGCCAAATCTTGGAAGGCCATCAACAAGAATATTTTTGTGTTGCCTATTCATGTGTTGCATGAATTCCATCAAAGTTTAACAACCGAGCTACAGGATTGGGAACAATAAACCTTGATTTTGATGATGCATGTGGAAAAGGAGAAAGATGCACTAAAGAAAGATTTGGAGTAAGTGGATAAGCAAAGAGATGATTCATTGCAATGATGGAAAAAATTATAAAAATCCATCAAAGATACTTGCAGCACAGTCTTGGACATGAAGGTCCATAAGGAGGAGCCACCAGTAGAGAAGGTTGCAAAGCTTGCCCTTGCGATCAAGGAATCAAAGAATACAGTAGGAAAGATGAAATTTGAGTATGAAGTGCATAGATCGGAGCTACAAATAAGGTTGCAGCCAAACATGCCACTAGAAGTGCAAGAGCAAAGGCAAAAAGACTTAAAAGAAGCATTGAAAGGCATCTTTGGCACAATGTCGGACTGTAAGAAACTACTAGATGACACGATGTAGATTTGGACTTCACAGTAGGAGGATCCAAACATCCAAAAGATCAAGGAGGAAGTAAAGGTGAAGCAGAAGCAACGCAATGAGATCTTGGCAACTATGAATACCCTACCATTATTGCAAGAGATCGGTAGTATTATCGAAGGAAAGAACATCCAAAATAAGATAGACGATCTTCGGAGGAAGGAGAAAATTTTGCAGGAGAGAACTCAACCGTGGCAAGATGACACCTTGCAACTTTCTCAGGTAGTCGATGAAAGGCTCAAATCATTAAAGAAAAGGGAGACAGAAAAATTGTAGAAGGTTTTGATCCCAACCACAAAGGCATTTTTGGAAGAGGTGCACTGAGAGGAGAAACAAATGGCGGAGATAGTTAAGTAGTATAATGAATTCTACAATAGAATTGTAATGGAAATCAAGGGAGTCATAGTTGAGTGACTCGAGATGAGTCATGGGTGAGTGTTGGGAGACTGTTGGGTGCAACCCAACTTGGTCCAAGTTTTGGTTAAAAAATCCTCATTTTGAGGAGTGGCAAGTGAAGTTATATTCATTACACAATGTTTAGGGGATTTGGGGTGGATCAAAGTCCCCTATTTTGTAACAAGTATCGGGTATTATTCCATTGTTTTGTCAGATCCATGGTATGTGAACCATGGTCTTGTAGTAAGGAAACCTATATAAGGAAGTGTATTACTTTGTTGATAGCTAGGAATAGATAGAATTCACAAATTGATCATATTTTCTACCTTGGGTCTATATTTTTGGGAAGGCTCTGTAGCTAAGTGTGTGGCGGCCTTGGAAGAGTCTGCAACTAAGTGTGCAGACCATCTGTAAGTGGGTCCACAGGTCATAGAAGTGTATTTATTGAATATATTAATTAATAGAGAATAAGTTTTGTTGAAGTATTAAGTATCTTTCTGTGTTATTTATTTGTTGTTATATATATCGTCATGCATACATTTTACTAAATTATGCGAAAGAATACATGTTAGAGTGTTCTCTTTTATTTTTATGTGTTAAATACCAATCTATGAATATAATTGCTAGCATGAAGTTATTCATGTATGTGAAGTTGTAGATAAATATAAGACATAAGTGAACACATGGGAGCCACAGCGTGGAAATCCCTTTGGTTGTGGAAATCTAGTTCTAGAACCTATGGGCCATAACTACTTCAGGTGAGACTGAGATCTGCTTGTAGGTCATTGTTGAAAGGGCCAACGATTGAGGGTTTTGTTAAAGCACAATACACTCTAAACCTGGGTCAAGCCCCCTTAAACCAACATGGCTAAATCCCATTAAAATGACATATTATGGCATTACACTCATAGGATAAGCTAAAAATATTAAATCAGGGGTATTCCACTTCTAGTTTTGGGATATCTTCCACTTGTTTTACAATAATTTCTGGGCCTTAGAGATCTTTGGGAGTCATTTGTGATAGTACTGACTTTAGATCATCCTTAAAGGATCATGGCCAAGAAGAATAGGATGCACTGTAGCCTTTTTCTCCTCCTTTCAATATTGTGATTAGGAGGATTAGGGTGTCCTTGGCTACACCCTAATCGTTCAGCAAAATCCCTTCCTAATGTTTCCTACCCCCATGTAGGAGCCACATTAAGAAGGAATGAATTCCTGTTTGATCTTGTATTTTGGATGTGAGTGTAGAGAGGAAGTTAATGACTCCTACCCTCATATAGAGGGTACCCCTTGAGAGTAGCCTCATGAATATTGAAAATCTTGAGTGATTTGAAAAAATGACATCACCTTAAAGGAGAGAAGAACCTTGCTGCAAAACAAATCCTCATAATTTAATGGATTTGCAGTAATGGTGAGATAATGAGGGAGATTTGGATGAAGGGGAAGAATATTGAATGTCAAAGTCCCCTACATATAGCGTGGCTCCTAAAGCCATCAGGGTTTTTGTTATGTTCCTATACCAATAGGTGTCATAATTTTTGAATGGATGAAGTTAAAATTGTAATATATACATACCTTTGCTTTCTGTGAATTTTTTCCATATTTAAAAAATAAAAAATTAGAAAATGTAAAGAGGGTATGTCCCAAAAGAAAAATCAAGGGACAAAAAGAATGAAAAGGGTAAAAAAAGAAGATGAAAAATGAACCCCAAGGAAAAAGAAAAAGACCATGAAAGTGTGTAAGTCCAAATGCCACTACCATTTACTTTTATGCATAATAATGAATGTGTGTAACTTGTTATTCATGCCACAATCCATGGTAACTAAACATTTTAATCTTGGTTATTCCATGTTTTGAATTTCATGGCTAGAAATAGAGAATAAAATCTGACCAAACTGTTTAATCTTGGCAGATAAGTAGATAGCTAGAGTAAATAAAAGGGAGCTCAACTATTTAATCTAAGTTCGATGTAATAAGGTTAGACTTAGATAGAATTCTATTGTAAAAGAAAATAAAAATGTTTTGATAAGGATTTGCCAACTTAAGTGCACCCTAATAAAGAGTAGAAAAAATGGTAAGATGAGTAGGTGGGTAAGTAGTTGTATGGTTGCAAAACTTTGATGATTGATTAGAAAATCATATCATTTACCTTCACCATCAATTTTCTAAAAGTAAGGATGATAATGAAACATTTACAAAGTCAAATAATTAATTTCCCCATTCATTTTACCTCTAATTTCACTAATTCCCCATAAATAAAGTCAGAAGTACCTAAAACCTTAATTTAAAGTGGCTCAGAGCATTTCTCTGACTTCTAGAGGGATCAGGCCCTCGACCCAATAAATTATAGGGTCTAAGTACTAAAATCCCCTTTTCAGTATTCACTCCCTCCATAATTCATTCTTGTCACCCAAAAAATCCCTTTTCCTAAGGTAAAATCACCATTTGCCTAGTGAAAATAATTACCCCCATACAAAAACCCTTTTCCACAAAAAACCCGCAAAAATCAGTTTAGTCTAAGCTATGATGTGTAAATGTGGATATATAAATAAATATCAATACATTATACTTAGCACATTTTTCCTTCTGCCTTCATTCCATATTAACTTTAATTTCCGTTATATATATTTAACCCCGGAAAGAACCCTTTCCAGTAATATTTATTAAACCCATATGATAAATATCCCTCCCCCAAGGTTTGAAATATAAACCCTACTTACTAGATTAATTAAATGGATTAATTAGCCAATCAGTGACTATTTAAGAGCCATAACCCTCTTCCAAACAAAAGGGGGTTAATTAATCAAACGATGATTGATTAATAACCTGTTCCACCAATCAAATCGTCCCCAACGTCATTAAGCTTCCCTAAACCATAGTTAATATCCCGGTGGGCCCCTCCATTAATTCCCCAATCAAATCACACCTCTGACCACTGTGCGATCTGACACCTTCAGATCCGACGGTCGATGCTCATGTCGGGTAGCCTCAAAAGGTCGACCTTTACCTGCCCAATGTGAGTAGTTTTACTATTCACCCCGCCACTACGTGGCACCCGATGAATAGAATCGGGAAGCCTCCGTCCAAAACCACTTGTCCCGAAAGGCAATGCGATGGATTCTGCTTACCACCTCTGCTAAATGCCAAAATGTCACTTCCCCCGATTGGCACCAACTTTTGTTTTCTAATGTACCTACCAATATCATTGACTTTACACATAAAACCAAAAAACTCATTGTTTTTCCACTTTTTATTGTGAAATGAACATTCTGACTTTCATGCAAAGCACAAAATACATTCACCTACCAAACTGCTACCAACCATCAACTTTCCGAAGCCGTTGAACTCCAAACTACCTTGCAGACCCGTGTGCTTCTTGCAAACAATGCATTGTCACCATTTCACCATTAAAACAGCCAAAAACAGGTATTTACCCCATTTCCACTAAGAAACCCTAGTTTCTTGCTAAACCTGAGCTGAATTGCTTTAAAAATTAAGTAATTTAGTAAATTAAGCTGCTTGGTAGCCCTAAAATACTCTAAAATAGACAAATTGTTCCCAATTACCCTGAAACCCTTTGCCCCGTCCTTGAATCCACAAGAACCAAGGATGGAAGCCATAACTGCACTAAATTTTGTGCCCATTACAACTCCTCATAGGGATATAGATCACCTTGCACTTACAAACAATGATTTCCAAATTAAAGACACCTTTGTCTCCAAATCCCCTTTGAAACGTTTCTACAAATGCATAGACCAATACTTGAACCAAGCAAACTCCATTGGACTTTTGGAATCAGGCTTGCCTAAGAACTAGTTCCCTAGAGTGCATGTATTCCCAGAGATTGTACATTATTGCCACATGAAATATGATCCTATCCAAAGGGTAGTAAGAACTCCTGACCAGTTTGTTCTATTTACTATCACTATTGAATCTATTAACCAAATGCTTCAATTACAGCCAAGCCAAAGTTTAACCCCTCTTTCCATTGGAGATATGTTGAAAAAATACCCTACACTCACTTCAATAAGACTAGCCCAGTTATTCCATACTTTTATCAGAGAAGAAAAGTATATTCCGAAGGACCCTCCTCCTTATCTATGAACCATATTCTCCAACCATGGTCAAGATATTATAGATGTGATTTCTCGTGTGCTAGGCTGCACCACTAGTGAATTTGCTGATGAGATCATAATATCCATCATGTCAATCTACTCTCCTAGCCAACCACCAACCATCATATTTGACTATGCAAAGTTTATTGCGGTAACATCAAGTCATGCTTAACCTGGTAGCTAGCCCTACCAAGTTAGGAGAGGGATCTCTCCTTGTCAATCTCAATTAGAATATTGGCAACTAGGGCTTGAGATGACAGAAATGAATGCTGATTTTAGGATAGGTATATTAGGTCAGAGGATTTTGTTTTATTTTGGATGGTTGGTTGCTGGATCAAATGAAGAAGGCAGCTTTGGGTCCGAGAAATCAACTCAGGTTTGCAGGATGTTCTATGGGGCAAGGTAGGTAGGTGTTTTAGCACTTTGAATTGAGTGTGATGGTAATTCTATGACCAGTGAGGAGTTGGGGATGGCATGCAAAGTTCATGAGTCCTCTTCAAATAGTAGAAAACATTAAAAACTAAATGTATTCCCAAGGCAGAGCACTAAATATCAATTGATTCCACCTATATATCTTGATTCATTTAGTTATGAAGAAAGAAATAGATGTTGGGACATATAACACATAAGAGAAACTAAATAACAAAGGAAGAAACAATGCCAAGACACATTACCACAAGAATCCCACAAAATGCTACAAAACCCTGGTTCATTTCCTTGCCAAACTGCAGAAGTGATTTACAATGAAGCTCAAAGCATCCATAAGTGTCCAACCTTTACAAATGACAAAGAAAGTACATAATATAGGAATAAAACCGCCTATGCTAGCCATCAGGGGTCGAATACATGAGAAAAGGGGTGGTTTCAACCATATCTAAACTAAGAACAGGAATATAGGCAATGGAACAACTTGCCTCTAAAACCATGGAAACTAATTCATTCAACCTCAAGCCACCTCTAACTGATGTGTCTACCCCTTCAAGTCATTTTTCATTAAATTTACATCATATTACATAATTTATTATCACAAATTTACCAAGGAGAAGAGAAAAAGTCAATTGGTAGTCAAACTGAGTGAAATTCTGAGTTTTAGGCAAAATTGGCAAAACTTTGCCTGATGCACAGTGCCCTGAGCCTGATGCACAGCGTCACTTCATGACTGCTTTTGGAGGACTTGCACTTCACCAAATCAAGCCCAAGATAGCTTCTTGGAAAACTATGCTTGTCTAGTTTTTGGAACACTTTGCCTTTCTGATTTGGAGTTGATTTGCCCCTTCAAAAATCATTTCTCCCAAGGTTGCTTCCCGTGGGTCCAAAAAGTGGCAAAGAGAGCATTTGTTAGGTGTTTTTTTCCCTTTAAGTGACCCAGATCTCCTCCAAAATTTATGAAACTTTCTAGGTTTCATTGCTTTTTCATGAGGAATCCAAAACTACAAGTCATTTGGCAAAAGAGTGAGCTAATGCAATGCGCAGCACCGGTGGCATTGCGCATCAGCTAAAATTTCCTGTGTTTTTATGTACAAAATTGCAAAATGACAAAAAATTCCCAAAATTTCTTCAAATTTAGCAAGAAGTAACCTTATTAAGTGCTTTGCTAAGCTAATGAAGCTTTAGCCAAAATTTTGAGTTTATCATACTCTTTCTTGACCCTCAATAAGAAATCTGATGTGGTAGGCATAAACTCTAGAGAACCTACCCTCACATGTAAAGTATTTGATGATAAGTTTCATGAGTGGAACATACCGGTCCTCTAAGAATTTGAAAGGAAACACCCTGCTAAGTTTACCATGGTAATTGGCCTTGATATAAGGTTCATAATGCTGCTTACTATTAATTTTCCTTTTGTTCTAATTTTCCCCTACATCTGGAATTCTTGTGGCCTCTGCAATGATAGTTGGTGAAAGAGTGAAGTTGACCCCAGCAAGATGCACCATATTGTTATCCAAGTTTATCAAAAACTGCCTTGCTAACTCATGGTGATATTTGACCCTCTCAACCATTTCACAAAACTCAAAACAAGACTGATATCTAAAACATGTGGTGGCTAGAGGGAAAGCAAGGAGTTCACTCATTCTAATAGGTTCCTCCCTAATGATTTTTCCACCCTTGTGAGGCTTCCTAGACTGCACATCTCTTTCCCTTGAGCTATCACTAAGTGTATCTTCTTCAAAACTTGATTCACTGTGTCTTTCCATGCTTGTCTTAATGATGTAATGTGATGATGGTATGGTGAACAATGATAATGGGTGGGGACAAAGAAGATGAGTATGAAGAGATTTTGCAGATGTGAAGGGAAAGATTTAGGAAACTAGGGTTTTGACTTATGAGGAACTTAGGGTTTAATGGAGGGAATTAGTTTCTTATGGGAATAGGGAAAGGTAAAATGGACTTAATGGGTAGTTTTAGGGCAATGAAGTTTGGGAAAAGGGACAAAGGATGTTGGTTTTGTAATGAAGTGAAAATTTTGCAACGAGGTGAAAATGTATGAAGGCAAGCTAGGGTTCTGATTTTAAGAAGAAAAACTCATGAACAAAACATGAAGAAGACTAATTTCAGCTCAATATCGATGAAAACTTACTTGTAGGAGTGAAATGCAGCATTTGGGAGAGTTTTGGATAAATCTGAGTGATTTTAGAAACTCCCTGGCCAATGTGCAGCGCACTGAGCCCAATGAGCAGCACCTGTGTAATTTAACGCTGGCAAAAATTGTCTGACACACAACACTCCTCTCACGCATAGCGCCGACCCTCTAATGCACAGCACTAGGGAAACTTGCTACAAATTTTGGGTTTTCTTCCTTCTTTGCTCAATTTCCCTTCAAAATGTGATTTTGGCTCTCTATTTGACTTTTTGCACAATGAAAGGAGTAGCTAGCATGAATTTTCTTTATATATGATAAATTTTAATTTTTCTCAATTGCAAACCCACTTTTATAAATTCTTAGTCACGTTTTCTTAAAAACTTTGTTTTTCATTCGAAGTTTGACTTTCTCTTGACAATTAGATGGACTGATGCCCTGGTGCTTTTGTTTTTGCAGTGGCAGGAGTTGGCAAGGTAACTAGGAACAGATGTTGAGCTTATTACATATAGAAACACTTAAATTACATGAAATTTTTACAAAAAATAGAAAAACTCTGTTTTCACCTCAAAATAGATTTTTGAGGTAAATAAATAAATAATATTATTGAGCATATCAGAAGTAAATTTATGATTTTATGAACTCATTTGTCCTCTTCATGTGCCTACTGACCTTTTTATTCAATTTTGGATGACCATGATGACAAACCCTAGACCTAGTGAAACTAAACGCTAAAACTAAATGAAATGAACTAAAATGACTATAAATGACTGAAAATAGGTTTTGAACGAGCCAGCAGGTATATGACATGAGGGAAACTGAAATGAAACCACTACCATCAGTTGATCCATGACCTAATGGAATGTAGTTGATCGAATGAGACACCTAATATGCGTGCAAAAGAGCAATTTTATCACCGATGGCAGTGTGAAGACACTGACACTAACATTGGCTCCAATGGAGATGGTAGCTCCTTGGAGGTGCCAAGAACCACAGATCTTTAGGAGAGAAGACCAGTGCCTTATCCATTGGGCAATATGGAATCAACATCTTGGCAACAAAAACATCAAAACTCAAGACTCATAACTGAAATTACTAAGAACTAAGACTAACTCAAAACTAAAACAAGACACTCAAAAGCTAAAACTAGACACTTAGTTGAAACTAGACACTCAAAAGCTGAAACTATCTTGAAACTGACAAAAAAAAAAATGACTCAAGACTTACTTAACTAAAACAAGTACTTACAAAGCTTTTTAATGGCAGTAGTCCATCAGTATTTGAGGGATTCAAATCATGATGACAACCACCTGGCTACTGATGAAATATGTATAATCATGTGAAGTGAACCTTCCAATGTAACCAATCCAATAGATGGCTACTCAATGAAATTCTGCTCTCACTTTCCCCAAGCAGGTAGAACGATGTACATGTAGGCAACTCACAATAACAACTGAAACCAAGGCTTATGCTAATGAAACATGCAACATCCATCATCTCTAGTGCTTGCAAAATAATGCCGAAAGGATCATGAAAGTCCTGAAGCACTAGCTTGTCTTGATATTTAGCAGCAAAAATACAAGTAATCCCTTCATTATGATCTGAAAGAAGAGTTGGTTACTGATTGATAAGAAGGCATAGAACAGTGTAAGCTTCTACTATCTGAGTGCTAGCTATAAATTTCTTGACCATGAGAAAATATGACTCGAATTTTGGCATACTGTCTCTCCCGGGCTCATAAGTTTGAAGACGGTCATCACAAGATTCAGAAAGAGAGTTTTGAACAAGATAAAAGGCATATGAATATTTCACAATCTTCAAAGGGAAAGAATCAAATGTAGGCCGAGGATATTTTCTGAAATAAAATATACTTTGCAAAACCTTCTTGACATTCTTGGGAAAAGAGAAGAAATAATTTGTAACAAAGAACATAATGTCTTGGATGAAATTCCAACTTGAATATCTGATATTTCCATATTGTCTTTTCATGTTTCTACTAGTCAGGTTCATCCTCAAGTGGAGTCCTTGGATTTGATCTTGAAACTGATTTGGAGTCACCAGGTGAATGATTTCAGCCTTGCTATGTCTGATCGTTGTTCACCATCAACAATCAAATCTGAACTTGATACAATTGTTGAGGAACATAATGCTACACTCCACAGTATGGTCACCACTATGTTAGCTCCTAAACCTACCTTAGGCTAAAGGAAGGCAGGTCTAGAGTAACATCAAACCACGCTTAACATGGTAGCTAGCCCTTCCAGGTCGGGAGAGGGCTCTCTCCTTGTCAGTCTCAATTAGAATATTGGCAACTAGGGCTTGAGATGACTGAAATGAATGTTGATTTTAAGCTAGGTATATTAGGTCAGAGGATTTTGTTTGATTATGATGGTTGGTTGTTGGATCAAATGAAGAAGATAGCTTTGGGTCTGGGAAATCAACTCAGATTTGCAAGATGTTCTATGGGGTGAGGTAGGTAGGTGTTTTTGGCACTTTGAATTGAGTGTGATGGTAAGTCTATGACCAGTGAGGAGTTGGGGAGGGCATGAAAAGTTCATGAGTCCTCTTCAAATAGCAGAAAACATTAAAAACTAAATGTATTCCCAAGGCAGAGCACTGAATATCAATGGATTCCACCTATCTATCTTTATTCATTTAGTTATGAAGAAAGAAATAGATGATGGCACATATAACACATAGGAGAAACTAAATAACAAAGGAAGAAACAATGCCAAGACACATTACCATAAGAATCCCACAAAATGCTGCAAAACCTTGGTTCATTTCCTTGCCAAACTGCAGAAGTGATTTACAATGAAGCTCAAAGAATCCACAAGAGTCCAACCTTTACAAATGACTAAGAAAGTACATAATATAGGAATCAAACCACCTATGCTAGCCACCAGGGGTCGAACCCATGAGAAGAAGGGTGGTTTCAGCCATATCTAAACTAAGAACAGGAATATAGGCAATGGAACAGCTTGCCTCTAAAACCATGGAAATTGATTCATTCAACCTCAAACCACCTCTAACTAATGTATCTACCCCCTCAAGTCATTTTTCATCAAATTTACATCATTTACCATCACAAATTTACCAAGGAGAAGAGAAAAAGTAAGCCGGTAGTCAAATTGGGCGAAATTCTAATTTTTAGGAAAAATTGGCAAAAATTTGTCTGATGCACAGTGCCGCTTCATGACTGCTTTTGGAGGTGTTGCACTTCACCAAAACAGGCCCAAGATAGCTTGTTGGAAATCTCTGCCTGTCTAGTTTTTGAAACACTTTGAATTTTATGATTTGGAGTTTATTTTCCCCTTCAAAAATCATTTCTCCCAAGACTGCTTCCTGTGGGTCCAAAAAGTGGCAGAGAGGGCATTTTTTAGGTGTTTTTTGCCCTTTAAGTGACACAGATCTCCTCCAAAATTTATGAAACTTTCTGGGTTTCATTGTTTTTTCATGGGGAATCCAAAACTACAAGCCATTTGGAAAAAGAGTGAGTCAATGAACAGTGCTACACATCAGTTGAAATTTCTTGTGTTTTTATGTAAAAAATTGCAAAATGCCAAAAAGTTCCCAAAATTTCTTCAAATTTAGCAAGAGGTAACCATATTAAGTGCTTTGCTGAGCTAATGAAGCTTCATCCAAAATTTTGAGTTTATCATACTCTTCTTTACCCTCAATAATTAATCTGATGTGGTAGGCATAATGTCTGGAGAACCTACCCTCACATGTAAAGTATTTGATGATAAGTTTCATGAGTGGAACATACCGGTCCTCTAAGAATTTGAAAGGAAACACCCTGCTAAGTTTACCATGGTACTTGGCCTTGATATAAGGTTCATAATGCTACTTACTAATATTTTTCCTTTTGTTCTACTTTTCCCCTACATCTGGAATTCTTGTGGCCTTTGCAATGGTAGTTGGTGAAAGAGTGAAGTTGACCCCAGCAAGATGCACCATATTTTTATCCAAGTTTATCACAAACTGCCTTGCTAACTCATGGTGATATTTGACCCTCTTAACCATTTCACAAAACTCAAAACATGATTGATATCTTAAACATGTGGTGGCTAGAGGGCAAGCAAGGAGTTCACTCATGCTAATAGGTTCCTCCCTAATGATTTTTCCACCCTTGTGAGGATTCCTGGACTGCACATTTCTTTCCCTTGAGCTATCACTAAGTGTATCTTCTTCAAAACTTGATTCACTGCTTCTTTCCATGCTTGTCTGAATGATGTAATGTGATGATGGTATGGTATACAATGATAATGGGTGGGGACAAAGAAGATGAGTATGAAGAGATTTTGCAGATGTGAAGGGAAATATTTAGGAAACTAAGGTTTTGATGTATGAGGTACTTAGGGTTTAGTGAAGGGAATTAGTTTCTTAGGGGAATAGGGAAAGGGAAAATGGAACTAATGGGTAATTTTAGGGCAATGAAGTTTGGGAAAAGGGACAAAGGATGATGTTTTTGTAATGAAGTGAAAACTTTGCAATGAGGTGAAAATGTATGAAGGCAAGCTAGGGTTTTTATTTTAAGAAGAAAAACTCATCAGAAAAACATGAAGAAGACTAATTTCAGCTCAAGATAAATGAAAACTTACTTGTAGGAGTGAAATGGAGCATTTGGGAGAGTTTGGGATAAATTTGAGTGATTTTAGAAACTCACTGGCCAATGTGCAACGCACTAAACCCAATGCCTAGTGCCTGCGTGATGCACAACGCCTGTGTAATTTAACATTGGAAAAATTGTCTAATGTGCAGCACTCCTCTGATGCGCAACGTCGACCCTCTGATGCACAGTTCCAGGAAAGTTCGCTGCAAATTTCGAGTTTTCTTCCTCCGTTGTTCAATTTCCCTTCAAAAAACAATTTTGGCTCTCTATTTGACTTTTTGCACAATGAAAGGAGTAGCTAGCATGAATTTGCTTTATATATGATACATTTTAATTTTTCTCCATTGCAAACCCACTTTTATAAAGTCTTAGTCACTTTTTCTCAAAAACTTTGTTTTTCATTTGAAGTTTGACTTTTTCTTGACAATTAGATGGACTGATGCCCTGGTGCTTTTGTTTTTGTAGTGGCTGGAGTTGGCAAGACAGCTACTGAGCTTATTACATATAGAAACACTTGAATTACATGAATTTTTTAGAAAAAATAGAAAAACTCTGTTTTCGCCTCAAAACAGAGTTTTGAGGTAAAATAATAATAATAATAATAATAAATAAGTAAGTAAATAAATAAAGAAATAAATAAATGATTGAGCATATCAGAAGTAAATTTATGATTTTATGAGCTCATTTATCCTCCTCATCTGCCTTCTGACCTTTTTATTCAACTTTGGATGACCATGATGACAAACCCTAGACCTAGTGAAACTAAACCCAAAAACTGAATGAAATGAACTGAAATGACTATAAATGACTCAAAATAGGTTTTGAATGAGCCAATAGGTATATGACATGAGGGAAACTGAAATGAAACCACTACCATCAGTTGATCCATGACCTAATGGAACACAGCTGATCAAATGAGACACCTGATATGCGTGCAAAAGAGAAATTTGATCACCAATGGCAGTGTGAAGACACTGACACTAACAAGTCCCTTGTCTTATTTATCTTCTATAGGAAAAGGTTAAACCCTTTAATTCTATTGTTATAAGTGTAGCTACCCACTTAGGGAAGTTTTGTTTATCCGTAGATGTAAAATTCCACATAACAAATTGGCGACTCCACTGGGGATTGACCATCTTTCTAGGTAGTTTATCCTCATCATAGTACACCCTAGTAGACTTTAATTTCTTTCATTGATCTTATTTCAATATTTTTGAAGAGTTTTTGGTCAAAAAATTGAGGTTAGATGTCTTTTGGTTGGCATCTCTAGCACCAGTGCAGGCTTGGTTAGGGGACAGTGCTTTGCAGAGCACCCCTAGCTTAGAGATAGTGCTCTTCAGCGCAGTTACTCCCACTCTGACTTGCACTGATACTCCTTAGGCTTAAAAACCCATCTTTGACTTGGATTTTTCCAATTTTTCTTTTGAAGTTGTTTGTTTAAAGATCAATGTTTCTATGGTTCTAAAATCAACTTGTATCTCTTCTGCTAATTTGACCTTGATTATTTAGTGTCTCTTAAGAGTTTTCTTTATCATTATCAATTCATTGACAAAGCTAGTTTAGTTGATTAATCTTTTCTGAAAAGGAAATGTTATAAAGTCTTCATTTCTTTGAAAAGAAACTGTTGTAAAATATTTGTTTCTTATGAAAAGTATAATTGATTCTTTGTGCATCTAGCTCCTTTTTTTTAATCTAAACATTAGAGGGACTGAAAAGGAAAAATTACATTGTGCATATTGTAATTTTTGAATGCTTGATAGGAATAGCTAGGTAAATTGCATTAGGTGTGCTCTTTGCTCTTTGCCAAAGATTTGATTGCTCTATCCCTTACTAACTATGGTTTTCATTGTTAATTGAATGAAAGAATGTTTATCATATTAGTTTCATTCTAGGAATTACAAACATACATCACATGGTGAACCTTGAAAGGAAAATTCTAAAGAATATCAACTTAAAAGTTATCTCAATTAACCTAATGGAGCATTGTAACTTAATGCATAACATTTAGAGGTTCTAGACTAGAGACATGTTCCGGCATCATAAAACATAGTAGTTGTTGCTAACCTGTTTGTAATAAATTCCGAGTGTGAAACCTCATTCCACATATAAGTATATCATAGCTCGTCCACATACTTTCAGGTATATAGGGCTGTGTTATAGTGTGAAAAGTATAAATGAATTCTCTCACTGTGTAGTTTCACATTAGATAGCGCTAACACGAATTGGGCCTCCATGTACTTTCAGGTATATATGGGAGGACTACATTAGGTTTCTATGAATCCTTAGGTAATTGAGTTGGCCACCTTGTACACTGTGATACACCGAACATAGCATTCAGGGAGATTGATTGCACGTACTTCTCAGTTCACTAGGAGGTATTCTACAATTCGCAGTTCCTTGGCAATCCTTTTGCATAGATTATCCCTCTTTTGTTTTGTTATGTTATTTTGATTAAAATAAAATTAATTGACCACTGGTAACATCCTCCACGTCACTCCTTAGTTGATATTAGGTTGAGACATATGGAAACAACTCCGAAGACCACCAATCAAGGAATTCCTTTTGATTCGAATCCTAGTCCTTTTCCTCCTTTCAGAAATATTGGTGCTCCTTATATGGCTACATTATCCCTTCCAAGATTTACCATTATCTTGCTAGTTTGGTTGCTTTCAATCTCCTTGGTTCAAAATTTCGTGATTTCTCTGTAATCGAGTACTCCTCCAACTGGACAAAATCAACCTCTAGTTGATCTTAAAGTTGACCCTTTGCCTTCTTCGTCTGTTGTTTCTTCCTCCCCTTTTTCCTCTTTGCCTAGTGAAAGTATTGGTACTAGTAATTAGGTGGCTAAGACGAAGAAGAAAGGGAAGAAGAAGAAGAAGTAAAATTAGTAAGGGGGCAACCAAGCAACCATGGTTTTGAATGCAAATTTTGATGAGAAATCGTCGGATAAGCCTCATAAAGTTCGATGTCCCTGCAAACTTTGTACGAGAGACCATCTTCTTCAAAATTTTCCTGGTATTCCTCAGATCTTAGAAGAATGGTGTTCTCGTTCACATCATCCTATGTCATCAACTTCTCGAGATCATGTTAGTGACACACCATCAACTAGTGGTAGTAAAGTTCATGGAAATAAGGGTAAATTTAAGTTTCCCTAAAGGTTATGTGAAGGGAATCACCCCATTCACCTCTGTCCCTATCTAGATGAAGCCCAAAAAGTGTTGGATAACCATCATGCTTCTCTGCAGCGAATTCCATCTAGTTACAGGAGACTCTCCCTTAATCCTTCACTAATTGATGAAGTGACTGACCCAAATCAACCGTCGGTGAAACCCACTCTCTTTGAATGTGAATCCCATGAGTCTATACTTGACCAATCATAGGTCGAGGAAACAGTTGACCCAATTTCACCTTTAGTTAATCGTATCTTTCCCGTAGAGAGTGAGTATGATACCACTCAGGTTCTTTTTGTTTCTCCAGATTCCAATGAGCTTGGAGGCAACCCTCCTATTCCATCAAGATAGGAGAAAAATCCTCCAGTTCTCGTAACTCAAGGGGGTAATTCTCCCATTCTTATGGTCCCCCCTCCATGTAGTCTAGCCACTTCCTTCGATTGGAATCGATTGCCAAGATGTCATCTTCCTTCTTATGTGCCTTTCCAGATCATAGTACAGGTTTGTAATATGATTGTACCTTGAACTATTATAGATGAAGGTGCATCAATGAGTATCCTTTCCTCCACTCCTTGGAAAGCACTCGGTTCACTGCCACTTGTGCCTATTACCCAAAATCTATTGGCTTTTAACAAAGGAACCAGTCAACCATTAGGGATCCTTCCTCAATTTCCTATTTCTTTGGGAGGAAAAATTGTTTATCTCAATGTGATGGTAGTCCCAGGCCCTTTAGATTACAATTTAATTCTTGAGCGCGATTATGTTTATGACATGGAAGCTATTGTTTCAACACCCTTCCGAGTGATGTGCTTCCCGCATGAAGGTAGAATTATCACCATTAACCAACTTTCATTTCCTGGTCCAAATATGGCTTCCAGTCAACCATCTTCCCTAAATGGCCCTTTTTTCCCAATGGCATCCTCCCTGCCATGGGTCGATTGTGTGGCAACTCGTTCCATGCCTACATAAACTAGCAATCAATTCCTTGATGTTGTGCATTATGTACTGGGGGCATTGGAACCAGATATCTCTAATGGTTCCCTTGCTACATATTCCTTCGAGAGAATTGTTCTCCCATCTGATGAGAACCACTTGGAAGTCATGACCTCTTATGGGTTGTGATCAAGGAATATGAGGAGAGTTCCTTCTCTTGTGTCAACCTCGTTAAAAAATGAAACAAGTATGAGCATAGTTCCTTGTCTTGTGTCAAGCTCCTTAAAAAATGAAACAAGGAATATGATGATAGTTCTTTTACTATGTCCACCTCATTAAAAAATGAAATAGGTCCCAGAGCATATTTCCTTTTCTTGTGTCAAGCTCGTTAAAAAACGAAACAAGGAATCTTAGAAGAGTTCCTTCTCTTATGTCAAGCTCATTAAAAAAAATAAATATAAAAGTACCCTAGAGAAAAGTTCCAATTCGAGTCTTTGATTAGATCTTGTAAAATCCCAATCGATTCTTTCAACTGATCTTGTATATGAACCTTCACTCCATCCACCTCATAGTGATGAGTAGTCGACTTTGGTGAATGCAATGAAGCTTGAGGGGTATGCACCTAGAATCGAGTCATCATGTTGGGGGCATGTAAACCAATCTCAAGCATAGTTTTTCGTTTCAAGCTTTTGTAAACATAAAATTGAATCCAAGCATAATTTTTCATTTCAAGCTTGTATAAACATGAAACTGAATCCAAGCATAGTTCCCTATGGTTCAATCTTGTGTAAAAATGAACCGATCTCCATTTTAACCCTCGTGATTGCCATTTTATCTGCCTCTTCCATCAGATGAACCTTGGTTTTTCTCCTTCCATCATCACTATCTACTTGGCCAATCATACACTTTCACTTGGTTGTTTTACCCTTTCTGAGGAGCAGTTGCAATGAGTGGTCTTATTAGCCAACCTCTTCACATAAATCAACATGTTTTGAGAAGTTCCAACATCATTGGAACCAGTTGCTATCTTAGATACCACTTGTTCCTCTAATTGGAGTCTTATTTAAGCTCTTTTCAGAATCTTGAAATATGAAAAGATTGTTAAGCGCTTGCCCTTTTCAGCTTGTTAACAGATTGGAAACAACATCTACTCAGTATAAGTTGATAGATTATTTACGAAAAAAGAATACATTGATCGAGCATGGTCAATAGGTTCTCTCTCATATTATTTTACGCTTTTTCAGACTTGAGAGACAAATCTACGAAAAATAACTTGTAGAGTTTCCTTTTTGTCCCTTTTCAAACTCTCTAAACATGAAAACAATCGAGTTCTCATTGTCGTTAAAACATCAAATAACAACAAATTTGTCCATCATGACAAGACTGAGTTTCACCTTCAATAGACTCATTAAAACATCACATAGTGATGGATTCACCCAAAGGGTGGAATTATACAACAAGCATATGTTATCCTCCTCAAGCTTGATAAAAAATAAAGAGGTAATGGTCAATAATGACTGGGGAAAATTGGAAAAGGGGTACACCACTTTATGGTAGTAAGTTTCTCTTGAACATGACACTTTCACTTCATCACTATGACTATTTGGGTTGGGTTATCTACTTGATGGTTATCATACCTATGGTCTATCACACCATCCATCACTTTTGTTTTGGGTCAATGTTGCCAATTTCATTCAAACTATTTTTGCTGGGTTATCTGATTGATGATTATCATACCTATGGTCTATCAAACGATTGGTTTTGGGTCAATGCTACCAATTCATTCAGTGTTGCCAATATGTTCAAGAGAAGTCACTCAGTAAAATTCATCCTTTGCAATACTCATAAACCTTCATTTTCATGACCGTCATTCCTTATTCTTGTGTCATCGGTCACATGCCGTCTCCAAAAATCATTACACTCATTTCATGTCGTTGATATGGGTTACATCAAGGCCCTCCTCTGACGAGTCGCTTCTTATCGACATCAGCGCATTATCTAAGAAGTTGACTTAGAAACACCCTTATAGTACCTTGATTGCATACATCAATGACAAGTTTCTCGATTTCAGTGATAGGTTGACATCACTAGCCTTCGACCAAAAGACTTTGTATGGTGTTTGAAATCAAAACATCCATTCACATCACGCAAAATGTACTATGGTACCTTGAGAATCATTATCATTATCGGTGATCTCTCTCGCATATGTTAATAGCTTACATCATTGGCTGGCAATCAGACAGTGTCTTCCCATGTTCTATTTTAGATCACATATTCACATGGTTAGACTCATACTTGAGCGAATGATTGGATGAGATAGAAGACCCCAGATCTAGTTTCATCAATCCAGGATACGATTTCAAGAGAGTACTAAATCATCTGTATGATGGCTTTACACTGATGGTCATCCCATCATGGGTCTATATTTGTAGACAACTATCTATGTACATGTAATGAAATTTTATATGTTGAGCATGGTATGCCTTCCCTTAGTGATTCATGAAAAATCCAGAATATCATGATATTATGTATTGTAATTGATGTAGGTCACCATCCGCTTCAAAACCTCCTCATCACATCAGAAAGCATATCACTTGACATTATCATTTTCGAATTCATGCTTTAGGGGGTAGTTGTTACAGGTATATTTGGACACATCACTCCTAAAATTCAGATCAATACTTTTAGGGGCCATCAAACCCTAATTCAGTTGCTACATGCCCTAGAAAAGTCATCACATTGAATGCCATCATTCCTGAGAGTTTCCTGGCCTGAAGACTTCCTGAAATGACTCCTCGAGGGACCAGTGTAGCCTTGGTTAGGGGTAACTGCATTGCAGAGCACTTAGGCCCATTCAAGCTTGCTCTGCAAAGCACCTAGGCCCACTTTTAATTACACTGGGTGAGATTGAGTGAGATATTCATAAGGTTCTAGAAATATTCCTCCATTCTAGACCATTCTAGAGTATGCCCGCCTCTTATCCTCTCCTATGAGATCGAAATTGGAAAGTGAATGACTCAAATAACCTCCTATCCTCTCATCCCTTCCTCCATGGAAACTAACTCCAAAATTGGAAAGCCATTCAATGCCCAATTTATGACAAAACCACCTCCATTTCCCTATAAATTGAGCACTCATCATAGTGATCAAAGGTTGGACTTTGAAGAATTTGTAAGGAGATATTGTTAGTTTGAGGTTTGATATCATAAGCAAGTATTGTTATGCTACTGGAGTGTTGTACTTTTGGTGTGATGAAGGATGGAACTCAAGATGGATGAGTGACATGGGATCAGACTTCTTTGATTGTAACTCTTCCTTCTACTTGATAAATTTGTTTACACCTTACCCATATTCTTGTCTTTATTTATGTTGATTATATGTGTAAATTCTTTCGATTCCATTTGCTTATAGTAGATAAATCTCTTTCTTTGATTGGTTTTTGTCCTTTGTTTATGATTGCAGGTACTAATCAAGCAGATTCAATTCGAGAAGGAGTGACAAGAGCTATTCAAAGGAGATAAAGGGAAGTGAAATATAACAAGTAGGTCCCTTGTCTTATTTATCTTCTATAGAAAAATGTTAAGCTCTTTAATTCTGTTTTTCTAAGTGTAGCTACCCACTTAGGGAAGTTGTGCTTATCCGTAGATGAAAAATTCCACATAACAATCACCCAACTAATCTCTTATTTCTTCAATGGCTTCATTAGATTTCTCAATTAATTCTTTCTGCTAAAATATGATATGTAGAGATGGCCATATTTCTATCATGGCTTCATTTATCCTTTTCCAAATGTTCCATGGCAGTTTCCTTTTCTATTTGTTGCACTCTTTGGGTAAGTCTCTAGGATTTCTGTAGCTCTATTGGGAGAGAATTCTCATATCTGGTGTTCAGTCCCTGTAGGAACTTTACATCCTCTCACAACTTTTTTATTTCTTATCCTTGTATTGACATATTTTCCATTGATTAGGCTAGTTTGATTGAATCAGTTGTAGTTGAAGGAGGGGGGTTTGTAGAGGTGGATGCTCCTGCAGTTGTAGTTGATGTAGGAATGTTTGTTTGAAGTAGTGGTGCATTAGGCACTGCATCAAGATGAACCATATTGAGCTGAGAATTCTACTCCTTTTCTTTGATTAGCTTATCCATCTCTGCCTCCATATCTTTAATTTGTGCACTCTGTTCCACCAGTAGCTTCAACATTTCCTATTTCTGTATCTCAGCTTCTCCTAATTCCTTTGCCTAAACATCTTCAATAGCTGGGAGCTTCAATTGCTTTCTCAAGGATGCTATATCAACATTATTCTTCTTAATAATCTCTTCCATGGCCTTTGAATTACTTGGATCAAAGCCTGATTTAATCACCATCTCCTCTAAATATTTGATTCTATTATCTTTGGCGAGAGAGTAATTTTTTTCCAATTTGAGTTGTGATTGAACATTGTTCAAAGATAGTTGCAGCTTAGAAGTAGTAATGGGAGTTTGTGTGAAATTTGAATACACAATCTCTCATGTTTTCTTGTGCAAGCCCATATGATCCAAAGGATGGACATCTTTTGCCTCAAACTCAAATGTGGTTTTCTTGAAATTAGTTGTTGATATAGGTTGAGGTATTTGATCTTGCAATAATGCCATATGCATTAATTAGTATGTTTCAAACAAGAAAAAAGATTGTGGCATGTTGAATAATTTGAACACAACCTTATGAATTTATTATTCAAAACTTATCGTACTATCTGTGGCACTTCAATTGGCATCACTTTCACATTTTTTTCTTTTCTGTGGGGTTCTTTTCATCCTTTTTTTTTTCTTTTTCTATTCCTTTTTTTATATATATACCCTCTTTTCATTTTTTATTTTTATTTATATATCATTTTTTGGAAATAATTTGCAATATACAATATTATTTACAATTGGAAATCTCCTGCATTTTTCAAAGACCATCCTTAGGTGAAGTAAATGTTCCTCATCTGTTTTCCAAAAAACAGTGATATCATCAAGATATATGACTATAAATTGACCCATTTCGCCCACAAAGGTAAATTCCATTTCTCTTTGGAAAGTGGCACCAACATTCATTAAACCAAAAGGCATCTTCACAAACATGAAAGTGCCCCAAGGTGTAGTAAATATTGCCTTTTCTTGGTCTTCAGGATGTACTAGGACTTGATTATAACTATAAAATCTATCTAAAAGAGAAATTCTACTAGATCCAACTACCTTCTGCAAAATTTGATCCATCTTAGGCAAAGGGTAATTATCTTTCAGAGAGGCTTTATTAATATTTTCAGAAATCAATACAAAGTTTGATTTCTCCAGTCTTTTTCCTAGTTGGAACTAGATTAGAGACCCATTTAGAATATCTTAATGGCACTATGATCTTAGCATCATACATTCTTTTGACCTCTTTTTCAATTAGGGGCATTATCATTAGGTTGATTCAAATTAATTTCTTCTTAAAAGGCTTGTGGTATTCTTTTAAGGGAATCTTATGTTGTATAATGTTGGTGTCATAGGATTCCAAATCCTCATAACTCCATGCAAACACATCTATGAATTATTTGAACAAGTCTATGTAATTTTGCTTTTTTGTTGGGAATATAGATTTGGATAGTTTAATCATCTTAGGTTCTTTTTCAGTTACAATGTTACATTCTTCAACTTCAGCTCCAGTAGGTTCGATTTTAGGCTTTTTGGCTATGTCATTAAAGTCAAACAAATCTACTAAGTGGGCTAATATTCTAGGAAAAACATTTTCTTTCAACTGTAAAATTTATGATTCTTCTTTTTCTTGATCTATTTCTTTCAACTCTTATTTAGTCACACCGTTATGTACATAATCTTCTAGGTCCATTTCTGTGTCTATATTAGCATACTCAAACTCATATTTTGACTAGAAAAATCTTTCAATCTGTGCATTGTTTTCAAAAAAAATTCCAGTATCTAATATTGTCTGGTATAGTAGGTATGTTCTTTACTTCAATAGTATATTAGCGACTAGGACGATATGGAATTTTACAGGTACTCAATGAAGTAGCAAGACCATCATCTAGGATGTTTTGACCTTTAGGGACCACGGACATGCTATACTCAATGAAAGATTCAAAAAAATCCAAAACATCATTACTATAGGCTCTCATCCTTTGGTGTTTAGCAGAATATTCCACCTTAATATGTTTTATTATCAATTCAAAATCTCCATAAATTTCAATTCGCTTAGCACCTTTATTCTTTAAAAGTTATAACCCTAAAATTAAGGCTTCATACTCCACTACATTGTTAGAACATTGGAAATTTAATTTATATTAATGGCCTTCTAAGTGATGAGTTTGTGAATTTGTAACCCATATGCCTGCTCCTGATACTTCTTTACTAACGGCCCCATAAAAACCTAAATTCCATAAAGGTTCATCTGCTTTACCATGTTTCCTGATATCTGTTTGGCATTCCTCGGTCTGACATGACTCAATGTTTTCATTGGGAATGTGTTCCTGTATATTTCCATCATTATACAAAATAAAAGAATCAAGGTCTGAATGGACTGAATATAAGGGATAATTATGAGGTATATCCTGAGTAGTAACCATAAATTTCATGATTTTTTCCCTATATAGTCTCCTATTCTAACCAAACACTAGAATTGTAGCATAGGTCATATCCATTTGGAGGGTTCCCTGGAGTTTATCTTCCCATGAACGAGATAGTAGCATGCCATATTTACGGGGTATGTCGGCAACAACTATGTCCATTACCACACTCCTGGATGGTATTTGCATGAATTTGACACACAAATCCTTAATTAGTCCAAGGCATTTTACTTGAATCAAAAGAATACAAATCTTTGTATTGGATAGAGATATCTAGTCCCAATTTTTCCATGATAACCCTAGGCATGAGATTGTGAGAGGCTCCTGAGTCAAGCATTGTGTTATGTAAAATTTTATCATGAATGCTTAAAATAATGTAAAAAGGAGGTACATCTCCATCTTGGAGTTTACCATCGAATTCATGTCCAAACAATATTTTTGGTTCATCATCAGATACATTCACTGTATTTGTATCTTCTCCTATACTTAAGGCTTTCATTACTAGTACTCTGTATGCATTTTTGTTCATCAGTTCTATTGAAGGAATGAATATTTTAAGCTTTGTCAATTCATGTTTTGTACTAAATGATGTTTGAGTTTTTTTTAAATTGATGGTCTCTTGTTTTTCGACCAAGTCCTTTTGGGAAATATCTCTTTGTTGGATAGTGGAGGGATTATCAGCTTGAATTGGTTTAAATACAGTATCAGGTCTTTTTTGGGTTGGAACGTCAATATTCTTTATATCAAGAATCTCAAGGTTTTTCTTAGTAGGTGTATCAATTGGATTTTTATTTGGAGTATCAGGTGTTTTCCTACTCCTCAAATTATATTGCTTGTGGACTTCCATAATTGCATTTTCAAAACCTTTATTATACTCTTCTGATTCCTCGAGAGCTACTTCATCCTGGGATAGTAAAAAAAGGTCTTGTTCTTCTTGAGTAAGAGCTGTAGAACCATTGTCATTTATTCCCATTAAATTGATTTGAGTATCACTCATGTATTCAACTATTTCTCCCTCCTCATCTGTATAGTTCTCCTGAAGAGGAGGTCTCACCTGTTGATCTAAATTTCTTATTTGGGGAGCAGTTTAGTTTTCTCTAGGAGGAATCCTATCAGTTATGCTTATCCTATCCATCATTTTCTCCATGGTTCTAAGTAAACTATATTTGATTGTAACTCTTCTTTCAGTTTTTAATTTTGGTTTTTTGGCTAATAAATTATCCTCGACTTTAAGGGCATTAGCTTGCATTTCCTCTAAGGTAGTATGGTCTCTTTCCCTTAGCTGATATTCCATATCAACATCAAATCCTTCAGATAAATGTACAAGGGCCAAGCCTGGGGGAGGTTTAATAGCAGGTGGAATTGCATTATAAACTCTATTAAACCTATCATAATATTCTTCTACGGTCTCATTAGGTCCTCTGTTTTGGTTTTTATATTCATTTAGGATCTGAAGAGGATTATTTTTCGTTTCCCACCTATTTAGGAAAGACTAATGAAAAGCAGCAAGGTTAGCTATACTAGTTGCTGCTAACTTTTTAAACCATTCTCTTACCTCTCCATGCAAACTCTAGGAAAAAAGTCTCATCTTTACATCACTTTCATCCACTTCCTGAAGATCAAATAAATTGCTCATTTTATCTATATGTTGTTGTGCATTGATAGCACTAGTGGCATCAAATTGAGGAATTTTGGTTTGGTAATCTTGGGGCATAGGATGCAACTGCCCAAGTAAAACCAAGGGAGCATAACGAGTAGCCATTTTGGGTTGAATAATGTATGATCTTAAGGGAGGTAAAATATAGGATTTTTTGGGATAGGTTGGGTTATTGTTTGTGATACTACTAGAGAAGTAGTGGGTATTACAGAATGTGTGGGGCTAATTGATGTAGGATGAACTGATTAGGAAGAATGAGATGATGTTGCGATAGTGAGGGAAAAAATTTCAACAAGTTGTTGGATATAGGCTTGATGTACATCTTGATAAAGTGCTGATACAAGATCCTATAATTTGCCAAAGTTTTGGAGGGCTTGTGGATCAAAATCAGGTTAAACAGATGATCCTACAAATTTATAGGTTTGCAGAACAGATTTGTCAATCACTGTTTGATTGATAAAATTTTTAGATTTAGTCCTAAATAGACTGTGTTCAAATGGTAAGTAAAACTGAATATCTCCTATGGTAACGAACTTTTCTAGAAGAGAATTTCCCTAGAATGGGGACTATTATTTCCTTGACTTTTAGCTAAACTTCTTTTCCTTACTAACTTTTCAGGGTCATCTAAAATTTCGAGAGGTTCTGGATCAGGATGAGATCTCGTGTAAATTCATTTTGGAGCCATATCATAAACCTAAGAGACAACCTCTAATCCTTTATTTCTAAAATTTGGATCATTACTCTTCCTAAACTAAAGTTTTATGAATTAGGGAAGTTAATTTTGTAAAAATGAAATGAAGGATTGTTCTTCCCCATTACGGTCTCTATAATGTTAGCACTTTGTAATTTTCTAAGGTTGTAAAGAGAAAATCACAAAGGTAACCACAAAACCACTTTGGAGCTTAGGATTTAGCCTTCCTAAACTCAGAGAGGGATATATCTATCAAATTTAACTTTATTGCATTTAGATATTATACTAGTTATGATAGTTTGGGGTTTGATTTTAAAATTGATTTGGTTGATTAAATGCTTGAAACTTCCATTGGGCGATGGAGTCTACAAACTTAACAGGGACCTGTCTCAGATTTTCAAAGGAGTTTCATAGGGTAAGGTAGTTGAACTAACTAGATCCTTTATATTTAAATGAAATGTAATAGAAGAAAATATATAGGTTCAATTGAAGCTAAAGAGCAGTTAAGAATTCTTTAACTTGATATCAAAACAAAACATTTAAATTATCCACATCTAGAATCAAAGTGTATCTTCCAACAGCTTCTCTTCATCAACTTTATGTAAAATAACTCATATTTAACAACACGTCAGTATGGAAACAAAGAAATAACCACATAGACAGTGAGAGAAGAACTTTACCAAATAGTCCAACACATGCATCATATGAAGAATTTCCTTTTTATTGCTAATCATCCCAACAATGTGCAATAGCTTTCTGGAATGCAAAAATCAACACTTTATACCTCAAAAAGAGAAGTATTTATAAGTTATTTACAAAATAGCCCGTCAAAACTAACTAGGATGTATTTTAGGAATTTCTAAACGGAATGTATCTAATTGTTACAATAATTTAGGAAAATTGAAACTGCTTGAATTAGTGGCACTAGATTTATTGAACTGTTGAATAACTGGCCCTTTGAATCCTGTTGTGTTGTTGATGTTGAGTTGTACAACAAAATCATCTTCTTACCCCAATAACTCACACAATTGATCCCAACGTTGTTCACTAAGGATGGACATCTTTAGCAATTTCCTATAAATCTGGTCCACTTCAGTATATATGGAAAAAGTTGGTTTGGAAATAAAGATGTGCTTGATTTCATACTAGATGTCCAAATAATATGTTAATGCTTCTAAAAATTCTTTCCCTTTTATGCTTCCTTTCATTCCTGCAAACTTAGTACTGTCTTTGCCAATGGTCATCAATTTCTGGCTATAATATGACCATGTGTTGAGCTTGTCATTTATCACTAATAAACTAGGAAGTCCCTTTTTGTAGAGGACTTCCAATTTGTTGAAGAACCTTTGTACACCTATTTCCAGAACTTGACATTTTTCTTCCAGTTGCCTGATCAAACTCCATTTGGTTGGCACCTTGTTTACCTCTTGTATGGTCTCAGTCCTATACTCAATATCAAGTTCTTCTAGCTCCTGCTTATTTTTGGAATTGAGGAACTTGATGAACTTTGTAGCTTCACTGGGTTTATCACCCAATTGCTCTTTGATTTCTTTAATGGCTTCATTAGATTTCTCAATTAATTCCTTTTGCAAATTGATCTATATAGATGGCTAGATTTCTATCATGGCTTCATTTATCCTTTTCCAAATGTTCTCCTTGACCTGGGCTAGGGTATTAGCCATGGAATTTTCCTTTTCTATCTATTGCACTCTCTTGGTAAGTCTCTGGGATTCATGTAGCTCTGTTAGGAGATAATTTTCATATCTAATGTTTTGTTCCTGTAGGCTTTACATCCTCTCACATCTTTTTAATTTCTTCTCCTTATATCAACATATTTTCCATCGATTGGTCCAGTTTGATTGAATTATCTATAGTTGAAGTAGGGGGTGTTGTAGAGGTGGATTCTCCTACAAGTGTAGATGATGTAGGAATGTTTGTTTGAGGTAGTGATGCAATAGGAACTGCATCAAGAGGAACCATAGTAAGATGAGAATTATGCTCCTTTTCTTTGATTAGTTTATTCATCTCTTCCTCCATCTCTTTAATATGTGCACTCTATTCCACCAATAGCTTCAGCATTTCCTCTTTTTGTATGTCGTTTTCTCCTAATTCCTTTATATGAGGATCTTCAGTAGCTTGGAGCTTCAATTGCTTTCTCAGGGATGTGATATCAGCATTCTTCTTCTTAACAATCTCTTCCATGTCCTTTGAATTACTTGGATCAAAGCATGCTTTAATCACCATCTCCTCTAAATATTTGATTCTATTATCTTTGGCCAAAGAAGAAATTTTTTCCAATTTGAGTTGTGATTGAACTTTGTTCAAAAATAGTTGTAGATTAGAAGCATTAATGGCAGTTTGTGTGAAAGTTGAATACATGATCTCTCCTATTTTCCTGTGCATGTCCATCTGATCCAAAGGATGGACATCTTTTGCCTCAAAACCAAATGTGTTATTCTTGAAATCAGTTGTTGATTTAGGTCGAGGTACCTGAGATTGCAATAATGCCATATGAATTCTCTCTTTTGCTGTATCATAGGCTGAAATAAGTCTGTGTTGAATCGAGGAAGATTGTTTCCTAAATGGAGAATAAATGTTGTCATGGAGGGCTTCATTCCTCTGTTTGATTTCTTTGTACCTTTGAAATATATCCAACTGCCTCTATTTTATAAATGACTCTGGTGTATGAGGTGTTGTGTTTGGATTATCTTTAGTGATTTAGGATGATGGAGAATCAGTGGTGTTTCTACTAAACTTTAAATTATGAAGGCCAGAGAGTACAATAGTACCGTGTGTTTCCTCCCCTAGTGTGAAATCTACCTTGGAACTAGTATTTATTTTCTTCGTGTAAATCTTGAATTCCTTTGCTGAGATTTCTATTATTGGAGAAGAATCATATTCTCTTTGTCTTTTCTCAGTTTTCTCTCTAGGGGTAGGATTCTCTGAAGTAGTTCAATACAGCACATGCTCCTCGGCTTCCTACAATGTGTTCTCTTCCCAATCATGTTGATTTCTATATTTCTCAATCTCTTGTCTTTGGGTATGTACATAAGGGGTTGTCTTATGCTCCACCCTTAGCTTAGAAATTAACCCAAAGGGGTCATAAGACCATGTGAAGTGGAGGGGAAAATTCATTTATTTTAGGAGGTATGCTTCCTCTCCTTTTGCTCTACTATTACAGATAAATGGCCCTATCTGTGTTTTGATCCTAAACTATGACTTTTTCTTGGCTGCCACAAAGTGAATGTTATCTGATTGGATTATTTTCCTGATATATTCTGAGGCAAATATCCTCATAGGAAGGTATTTTGGCAGTTTATAGGGTGGAAGCTCAGAGCCATCAACCCTGTCTTTTAATAATTTTGGTATAAATACCAATCTCCTATGTTCACCTATTCACTGAGATGCAACATCTTTTGAATGTCTTCACTAATCCTGGGAATTTGTTGGCCGCTCAGCAAACGAGTTGCTGGATACATGAACTGGTCAATAAAGTCTTTAAACATTACTCTTGTGAATGGTTCCTGATAATTGAGGTCCAAAAGATTATGGACTGAGGTTCGCCCTATTGATTGAGTTTCTGACCTACAAAAGGAAACATGTATGTCTGGAAGCATAAGAGTAAAGGAGTATCTGAACATTCCTTCAGTTAAAAACTGAAGGAATTGTTCATGTATGACACCTGCAAGAAAGTGACCATAGTAAAAAATGACTGAAATTCCTTCTTCTGTGGAAAGGGTAGATAGAAAGCCTAAAATAGGCTTATCTACCCATTCATTTAAGAAATATCCAAGTAGACAACACAAGACAGAGATGATCCGTCTGGTCCTTTGGGGGAAAATAGAAGAGGGATAAGGTGGGGTTTTTTAGGAAATTTAGAATATTCTGGCAGGAAGACTTCAAAAATTCTACCTCTATGAAGAAAAGTGAGCATTTCGTAAATCTCTTTGAGAGAATCAATTGAGAAGGGAGTCAGGAAATCACTGTGTGGGATCTGCAATAATCTATACTCTCAAGGGTAATGGAGAAAAGGATTTCACCGTTAGGGGATATGATGGATCTTTTTCTTGAGAGGTAAGAAGCCTAGCATTTGAGAAAAAACTCAGGGAAATAATAGGACTGAGGAAAAATAAACAGGGGAAATCTAGACTTCCAAAGCCTGATCTCATCAAATGGTCTAGATAGGTGTCTTGAAACCAACAATGTAATTTAAAGAGGTCGAATTCACACAGTGTTTCAGAAATTTTGTAGTCTCTATCAGCTAAGGGAATGTGGTCTAAATCCATAGAGGGAGAAAGCATCGGGTTTATCACAATAGCATCAGTATTGGTTTTGGGGGCCATTTTGATAATGGGGTAAAATTGTAGAGGATGACAGTGCCAATTTCCCGAGAAAAACAATTTGGAGGTTATTACTCTGTCAACAATGAATTGTAGACGAGGGAAAATGAAGCTCATAATGATACTACTAGGAGGAGGCGAGAATGAGGAAAGAAAGTGTTTGCAAGTGAGTGTAGGAATTTATAAGTTGGCGGTGGAGCAGGACCATTAGATAAAATGGTTGTTTAGGGGAGCATTTACTCTACAATGGGAAAACCATAATGGGAGGAAGTGGAAATTGGATGGTGTAACGGTTAGTTGATGTGGCGCCAAGAGATATGTGGAGAAGGGCATGGAACGTTGGTGGGAATGAGCATGGGCTGAGCTGTTTTCAGAGGGGGTAGGAGCGGTAAGTGGTAAGTGAAGGGGGGGTGCAAAATAATGTGAGAGAGACACGTAGCGATGGGGCCCAGTGCATAAAACCACTTTTTCAGACCACCCCCTCGCTGATAAAAGGTAACATGGTGGGGGGGCGAAAAGGCTTAGGAGTTGTCCGATCAAAATGGTAATGTGATCGGAAGTGGGGATATGTGAGCCATTTAAAATGCCAATGACAAAATGTCCCATCGTGCGTATAATTTTACAATAAGGTTCAAAATTTGGAAAAATAACATCGTATATAACACTTTTTATAATAAGCTCAATTTCCCCCCTAAGCTAATCTAATTAAAACTAATTAAGGTGTCTTTTAGAGTGCAGACCCTTGTTTATTTTTACAATTTTAAGAACTAAATATCTATTCAAAATGTAAAACTAATCTAACAATTGTATTAATCCAATTACATTGTTGGATTAATTTCTTCATCTAACTTACCTAATCTAATCTTAGCCAAGATTACACTATTTGGTTAAATTATTCATTCTAATCTAATTCACATAAATTGAAAATTTTCTAGAACATGAATAAATAGTATGTTTCAAACAAGAAAAATCATTGTGGCATGTTGAACAAGCTGCACACATCATTATGAATTTATTCTTCAAAACTTATTGTACTATCAGTGGCACTTCAACTGGCATTACTTCCACATTTCTTTCTTTTATGTGGGGTTCTTTTCATCCTTTTTTTTCTTTTTCTATACCATTTTATATATATATACCCTCTTTTTATTTTTTATTTTTATTTATATATTTTTTTGGAAATCATTTGCAATATACAATATTATTTACAATTGGAAATACTGAAAGAAAACATTCAACAATCATTTGATCCTATGAATCGTAGGACCCTAACAAACTCATGCATTACCTTCTAGGCCTTGAGGGGTGGAAAAGGCCTGGTGAGACTATCCTCTCAAAAGGAAAATATGTTGTAAAGATATTAGAAAGATCTGGAATGACAAAATGCAACTCCCTACCCACACTGATGGAAATGAACTTCGAGAAGTTATGTGGAGAGGTTGCAAAACCCAATTTAGTGAATCAATTCGAGTATAGATAGTTGATTGAGGTTTTGATGTTCCTAGTGAACGCCCATTTAGACATATGATACGCAGTGAATACATTGATGCAATTCATTACCGATCCTCTTCATGCACATTGTATTACTTCCACACCCACTTTAAGATATTTTCATGGAACGATCACACTTGTTCTGAGATTTATGTCGAAGATATTTGACTCCATGGATACATTAATGTTGACTAGGCAGGAAACATTGTTAATAGGAAGAGTATGCATGAATATTGTTTTAGATTTGGGTTTTCCATGATATTTTGGATGAGAAAGAAGTAGAATTTTGTAGCATTGAGTATCGTCGAAGCATAGTATATCACCACTAGAATTTCTAGTTGCGAAGAAGTTTGGTTAAGGAAGCTCTTTGGAGAGCTATTTGAGCAGGTCCTAGACACTACAATGATATATTTGTGACAAAAAGAGTGGGATCCAATTGGCAGATAATCTCATATTTCATGACAATTCCAAGCACGTAGAGATCCAATATCACTTCATTCGACACATTGTGCAGAGAGTAGTCATTAGACTCCATCATATATCGATAGATGAGCAAATTATAGATATTCTCACCAAGGTTTTATCGAAAGGTAAGTTCTTGGTCTTCAGAGAGAAGCTTAGACTGATGGATGGGACCCCTCCTAATAAGGGGCATCATTGATCAAGGACATTGAGCAAACTCTTCCCCCCTGTTTGAGTTCCCATGGTGTGGAATTGAGATTGAGGGATCCTAAGGTTGAGGGGTCTCTAGACAATAGGGTATCACCCCTATTTGTTACCCATAGGGTTGGAGATTTTGAATAATATAATGTAGTTGGCACATCATACCCACAAGTCAGGGTTATTGTTATTGTCCCTCTTCGTCTAGACAATGGGTTGAGGAGGCTTGGGGCATGTGATCCTTACCTTTTGGTAAGTCAAGCATCTAGCCAAAGTTCAGATTATGATGCAAGTGTTATACCACATGAATCTTGAGGGTTATTGTTGGGAAGATCGATAAGCAATAGGATGGGTTGATATGTGCTCCCCTATAGCACCTATTGCTTGATATGGGGTCAAATATATTTAGCTCACCCATGATATTTTGGTTTGAGATGTACTCCCCGATGTGGTTTCGGATTGAGATATGCTCTCCAACGATGTAGAGGGTAGCATAATTAGCTCCTCGGTGATTCTTCTTCTTTATATTCGAGAATTTTTCAGTAGATAGAGTTGATCAGAAATGGGACATGATATGATGACAGGATGACATGTTGATAGATGGTCAGATATTGGCAGGTAGAATTCTCCCTAGTTGAGAGGGAGTGTTAAATTATGAAACTAGGATCAAAATCCACTTTATAAAGCTCATTTTATGGAGATTATGATTTCATTGAATTCATCTTTTCAGGAGGACCAAAATCAACCCAAAGATCATCAAATTTGGACAAGGGAAAGTGTAATTATGAAGAAAATCCCACATATGCAGATTTGGACAGGTCAACTCTAATGGTAAATTGGTCACCCTTGGAAGCCTATAAATGTAAGTGACCTCAAGTTCATTTGGAGATCGCCAAACATATTCTTCTTCTCTTCTTCATTGATTGGTTCGCATAAGTCTGAGGCTAGGACAAAAAAATAAGTTCACAAAGGTACGAAATTACACAGTCTGAGGCTCACATTTATTTTTAGGGTTTTGGGTAACAGTAGTTGGCTTGTCACAAGAAAAATCCAATCACATTTGTTGGCTTGCAGGCTCAAGGAAGTGACTAGAAGCCTTTAGTCGCTCACACAGGTCCTCCTCCATTTGACTGAGAAGTTTGACTAAAATTTGATCATTGACCGAAGTTGACTGTAGTTGAATGATATTTTTTTTGCAAGATAATATTGTATTGGGCTCATTGTACTCTCTATTAAACATTTTAGGTCAATCTAATAGAAGAATAATTTCAAAGGGTTTTACCCCTAGTGGGGTTTTTTGTTAGTCTTTGACCAAACCTAGTGCCTCTTGTTGATGTGTTGATTTTCTCCTTTGTCATTGCATTTATTGTTCTATCTTCAATTACTATTGATGATTGGAAAGACTAATTGTTATTTCAAATTTTTGTAATTGAAATATTGAATTAGCTAATTGATACAACATAGAACACTCTGAAAGATTTACAATTTCTCTTGATGATAATTACTTGTGATTTCTTTGAGTTCTTATTATCTTTCTTATGTTCTTCTTTTATCTTAGTTTCATCAAGCAATTACCAAGACCAAAACTAGAATATTAGGTACACCAGATGTAGGCACTCATCTAAGGATAAAACCCCTATATAGGGTAAACCTAGTCAATAAATCTTCCTTCAATAATTCAAAATGAGATAGATCAACACCTTAGACCAAAGACATTCCCTCTCCACCAATTTATCCTTCCCTGATGATTTAGTAGTCTATATTAGGAAAAATACTTGGTGTGGGGCGGGGGGGGGGGGGGGGGTTGAATCATTTATTTTACAGACTTCAAAATAAATTTCTTTTAATGTGATTTTTGTAAAGGAAACTAGTGTATGTATGCGACTGTTACTACCAAAACTCGTGTATATCCAGATAACTTATCTAATCACCTGTGCAGTATTAATCAGTCCATTATTATTCCATTAGTCATCAATTAAACAATAATTATGAGCAATTATGAGGTAGATAGAACATTAATAAACACAACCATACGAATGCTAGGATTTTTAGGAGGAAACAAAATGTGGGAAAAAAACACCATTGTTGTCATCTTTGTCTTATTATTTTAAAAATAATCTTCTTAAAATATTGTACTACCACATACTTTAACCAGTTCGCATGCTTCTACGTACAGAAAGCTACAACCTTATCTCATTTTCTAGCTCCTACTAGAAGGGAACTTCAACCCCCTTTCTAAAGACTACTATCCTCAACTCTTTGTGGATCACTTTTCAAAATGTTTCAAACTGGATCCACTCACAACAATTCTGAAATCAACTACTCGAATATTGGATCATAAAATATTCTTATGTATCCAATTCAACTTAATCAAACTAGATCAGAACAAATAGCCACTCATCAATATACCAATTCAAACATTGTTACCTATCTAAGAAACCAATTGTTGCCACTGCAGACCCTGATCAAGCGTACATTAGATTGTATATGTTATTGTTCCTAATAATTCCTTCTTATGTACATGCTTCTCTTGAAGGAAACCCATGTATAGATCTCAAAAATATTAATAATTGAATCTAAATCACTGTGTCACCCAAACAAATATTGAATCAAACATAAATCAGTGAACCAAATACAGATCGTCATACAATAGCATCATCACATAGTCAACTTCTAATTGATAATCATCCCAATTAATTTTTCAAACACAGATTATTGTAAGACTGCATCGATAAACAGCAATAGATCAACCATTATCATCATCTCATATTGCAAAACCCTAGTAGATGTGCGCAACTATTATAAAGCACTTCCACATATGTACGCGCTTTTCATACTTGACACTTGTGTATAGATCTGTCCATACTGCAAAATATATACGTGACTAGTTAGAAGAAGATCTACGTATGTACGTGATCTACATATATGAAATCATTGAGTTGTGATTTTGCTACAACCACGTAATATTATTTTCAACTCTTATTGTCTCATATTCATATCAGAGTATCATTAACACCACTTATCACAGTTAGATATTTTCAACAAGAAAGTCAAACAAGTACATATGATACTATATTTCATATTTTTTAGATCTATGTATTTTCCTTTCTCCTTGGTGCATACCTATTTCAGATCAAATCATTCATAGAAAACACAAAACTTTCACACTCAACACTTTGATCTCCATCTCCTTACATATCGTAAGAGTTAGTGTTTATTTATATAGCATTGGATGTGCTCTAGCCTAAATATTTTGCAAAGAGGCTAAGACACATGCATTCTCCAATACCCAGAAATAGTTTGGGAAAATTCCACCTAGAGATGGTTTAATTGAAATAATTAATCATTTTTAATGTATTCCTAACTCTAAACTTAGGAAATGTGATTAATCAAATGGTATTAATTAAATCTGGTATGAATCTTCTAGAAGAATATGAGTATCAACTCCTAGTTAATCTTAGCCTTTGACTATGTTTTAATCCTGGTCATTGGCGCTCCAACGAGAGATTATGAGAAGGATTTTTATGGGCACTTGGAGAACACATCGAGATAGTGAGATCAAGAGATCAAATTTCTCAAGAGTAGCAGCGTTGAGTTGCCGGAGAGAGATCAAGTGATCTTCTTTCATTAAGGGGATAATACACCAGTGTTATACAGCAAATTGACCCCCTCATCAGCTCAGAGGGGAAAGACATGATAGCTAAAGCAAAGACCAAGATCACATGCCTTGTTTCCACACTAACACTGGCTATACATTGACAACCTACTTTATAAAGATTCTCAGTAAGCCTAAGGGTGTGTTAGTGACCCTACTAACTCTAGTTGTTAGTTCAGGAATAGCGTTAGTGGATCCTAATGAAGTTCTAAAGGTCAAAGGAGCAAATTGACTCATAAATATCTAGATATTTGCTCCTAAATATACTCAAGAAAAGCAAGGAAACATCTCAAGTTCGACCTATTTGGTGGATTTCTAATCCTATTGAAGGAGGCAAATGGGAAAGAGCTGAAAAGCATGGCAACTTCATTACTTTTACCCTAAGGAACTCATGGAGGAACTTGGCAACCCTAACTCAATTGCTACATAAGTAGAGCTAGGGCTATGGTGATAGAGGTTAGATCATTTGAAAGGATAACATACTTTATTGTTGAGCATTGTCTCAAATCAAGTATTCTCAACAATCAAGTATGTTATCCTTTCAAATGACCTAACCTCTATCACCATAGCCCTAGCTTTGGTTATGTAGCACTTGAGTTAGGGTTTCCAAGTTCCTCCATGAGTTCCTTAGGGTAAAAGCAATGAATTTTCCATGCTTTTCAGCTCTTTCCCATTTTCCTCCTTCATTAGGATTAGAAATCCCCCAAAGAGGTCGAACTTGAGATGTTTCCTTTCTTTTCTTCTGTAGATTTAGGAGCAAATATCTAGATATTTTTGAGTCAATTTGCTCCTTTGACCTTTAGAACTTCATTAGGATCCACTAACATTGTTCCCGAACTAACAACTAGAGTTAGTAGGGTCACTAACGCACCCTTAGGCTGACTGAGAAGCTTTATAAAGTAGGTTTTCAATGTATAGCCAGTGTTAGTGTGGAAACAAGGCATGTGATCTTGGTCTTTTCTTTAGCTATCATGTCTTTCCCCTCTAAGCTGATGAGGGGGTCAATTTTTTGTATAAAAACCATAATAGAGTTTTCCAAATCTAAAGAGTGCAAGGCAGAGAAGATATAGAGAGGTTCATAGAGACAATGAAGTGCCATGCAGAGGTAGTGCAGAGCTTCAGAGGGAATCCATAATTTTGCTAGAGAGTCGAGATCTCGTGCTAGAAGCCATGGTGTGAGGCCAGAGGGCCAGAGATTCAAAGTTACAAAGGCAAATCGACCAGCAAGAAGGGTGATGCAGAGCCTAGAGGTTGTGACACAGATATGCGTAGGCTGACACAGAGGTTGTGCAAAGGTAGCGCGGGGCTAGTCATCTAGTTCCTGGATCAAATTCAGATCACTAGTGATAATGTGATATTTTTCTCACTACCTCTTTTCCAATTTATTCTCTATACCATATTTCCAGTTTGGGCATCTAGAGATTTATACTCATGAACTACTACATAATAATAAAACCCTCATTTGTTGCACCAATTTTCCCAAGTTGGGTTTTTCCTAGGAGGTTTGTCCAAAAATAGTGGTATATTTATGTGTGTGTTTATTTATCCCCTGTGCAGTATTTAGTTTCCACGATATTTATTTTGTGTAGGTTGTCATGTATGTATTTTGATATTTGTGGTAGAATTTGTTTAAAGTAATTTAAAAAATAGGAGAAATATCATCAGTTTGTTGTAGTAGGAATTAGGTCACCAATTTTTCACATGGTATCAAAGCATAGATCGTAAGTCAGAGAGCTCAAAGGAGAAAGGAAGAAAGAGGTTTGAATTTCTGCCTTGGCAGTAGTTTGAAACCCCAAAGGCAGCGTAGTCCTTGGGCCAAGGAGGTCAATTTTTTAGGAAAGATCGATTTCTCTGAATGGATCGACAAAGAAATTTGATTTTCCATATCAAAGCTTTCTAGAGGAGAAAAGTAGCAGTGTATTTTTCCTTGCAAAGTAGATATTTAGTTGGGACACAGTTATTTTGTAGCAGTTGCTAGCAGAATAGTGTCAGAAGGAGAAAAGAGTGCACACTAAGGGAATTCCTTTCTCAGAGAACTTCTATCCAAGAAGTTCGAATTACAGGATTTCTCACTTCATAAGGGAGTGTGAATAGCTATCCAACATATGGGCAAAGGAGAAGAGGAAGCAGTTTGACTTTTTTAGGAGAGATGGCATCAGCTAGATTGAAAGACCAAGATCAGTTGGACGGAGCCGCCAACTATGTGATCTGGAAGGCTATAATTTCATTCCTTCTATATGAGCATGATCTCAAAACTTATGTCGATAGTGTGGTAGTTATACCCATAGATGCAGATCTTCTCAAGAAGTACAAGAAGGAGACGGTGAGAGCTAAGAGGTTTATTCTCGATGGGGTTTGAGATCATGTGGTATCTCACATAGCTAGCAAAGATACTACCTAACAAATGTGGGAGGCAATAGCTACACTATACGAAGGATATTCCGAGCAGTGGAAGATGTAACTTGAGGAGAAGCTGAGATGCAAGAGGATGCAGAAAGGGGATCATGTAGACCACTTCCTTACTAGGATTCATGATGTCCAGGTTCAGCTGACTTCACTAGGATCAACTCCCCAGCCTAAAGAGTTTGTACGATTAGCGTTGAACATTGTTTCTGAAGATTTTCCATTTTTTGTCCAGAGTATCCTGGGCAGAGAAAAATTTCCAAACTAGGAACATGTGTGGCCTAATCTACAGTAGGAGGAAATGAGGTGTTATCTTATGAAGGCCACCATTAGTGGCAGCAATAGCAGTGGGAAGAAGAAAGTGTAGGAAGAGTGGACATATCCCTTGCATCAAAGGGGAAACAGGAGAAGCGCAGTGTTGGCATTATGGCTAAAGTGTTGTCCTTGATGGCAACCCATTCAGGTGATGGATCACTGTACAACAGGACAGTA
>APFE031115487.1:222520-253694 GCA_000404065.3 Pinus taeda | reverse complement strand
TGGTCTAGTTGTTGTTGACAGATACTATGAAGCAGATCATACAGTGTTGTTGATATTTATCTTAGGTGATTGGTCTTTTCTCATGATGTAATAGTGTGTCTCTATTGTAGTCATCTCTTCAGGTCATGTAACAACCTATGTTGGTTTCCCCACTATGTCTGGGATGAATGATGTTATCATATGTAAACTTTTGGTGTATCACCATTATGATGGGTGATGGATGTATGTATTGAGTCTTTTAGTCATAGGAAGGTCATTTATGATATATAGAGTCATGTTCTTCTTGTAGAACATCTTTTGCAAACCTTTCTTACAGTCAGGGGGAGCTTGAGCGTGAACAACATTGTATAGCAGAGCAGACATCTCAGCTTGTTCTCAAAAAGAGCATTATCAAATTGGAGCACCATGGCATATACAAAGGGGGAGTTCATTCAAGAGACTTCAGCAGATCTAGTTTATAGTCAAGGAGAGAATGTTCTTAGGGGGAGCATAACCCTTTGCCCTTGATGTCAAAGGGGGAGAGTGAGTCGGTGTTGTTGCCATCAAGTCCAAAGGGGGAGATTGTTGGCATTATGATGCATGTGTTGTACTTGATGGCAACCCTCTCATAGAAGATCAACTCACTTGTATACATTCAGATGAATCTACAGAAAAAATATCAGATGTGACAGAGTGCATGGGTTACCGGACAGCAAAAAGGGATCAGATGACAGTTCATAAGTAAGCTTTGCCATCAAGTCCAAAGGGGGAGATTGTTGGCATTATGGCTAAAGTGTTGTCCTTGATGGCAACCCATTCAGGTGATGGATCACTGTACAACAGGACAGTAGTAGAGATTGATGATCAGCTCTCAAAGATTGAAGAAAATAAGGAGTACGCAGGCACACCGTACAAAAGGTGCAGACACGCAGGCATGTCTTATATAAAGTGCGTACATACCCGCAGGTTACCCATTCATGAGGTGCGTACCCCCAGTGCACACACTTCAAGGAAGTAAAGCGCACACACATGGGGTTTCTTATTTTTAACCCTTGGTATTTAGCCGATGGTATTGTGTTATTATGGTTTTGGCCCGTGGTATTGATCCATGATTTGAGGAAGAGCTTGCCTATATAAAGCAAAGGAGATCATTTGGCTTGAGTATGCTTTTGGGTTGAACATATTATGAGAGCTAGATCTGAAATACTATGATCTCTTAGAGTAATGTCTAGATCTAAATAAGGCGAATCTACTGATGGGTTGAGATCACTTCGGTGCATGATCAGATCTATAGATTTGACAGTCTGGGTTATTCTTGAAGTCTTGAAATTATCTATACCCAGAAGTACGCAGGTCCAGTGAAAGAAAATTGTGGAGATACGCAGGCACAGAAGCGTTTCAGGTGCGCAGATACGTAGGATGAGAAGCGCTGCAGATGCGGAGGGGCGCAGGCAGTTCATTGGACACATAGCGCACGTACGCTGGAAGTTTGTGAGGCAGAGTGCGCACGTACGCAGGGGAGTAGTTGGAAACAGTGCGTACTTATACGCAGCTGTTATATGGGTGAAGCTGCGTACTTCTCATGAAATCTACTTAGCTATCCATATTTATCATTGCTGTGTTCTGGGTTTTGAAGTGATGTCTGATTTCTGGTATTAAGTTCTGATAACAGCAGTGATTGATTAAATGTTTATACATTGATGGATGAATGGATCGGGTTCTTAATGACTCATCCTTATGTAATCTGATGGACTAGATCTGGTTGATGACTCACTTGTATATTTATTGATCTAGTGCTTGGGTAATTCAGAAGATTGTTTATGAGCTTCAATGTTGTTGTTGGGTCCAGTATGAAAATTGGATGAAACGTGGCCTTTCAGATTATGTGATGTGCTTCAGTGTATCCAGTATGAAAATTGATGAAACGTGGTACCTGGAGGAGAGAAGATTGTAGGCCGGCACCTACGTACTAGTACTTAAGCTAGTACAAAAGCAAAGGGAAATATTTGGAGCATTGTAGCATGTAGCAGCCTGCGTACTAGTAAATGGATCGGCTAGTACAAGAGCAAAGGGGGTTGTAGCTCCCGTACTGGTATAAGACTTCACCGTACAAATATTGTAAAAGGATTTTCTTATTAAGAAGAAGATTGAGATGACTTGCAGCAGGTGGTTTTCTCCCACATTGGGTTTCCACCTTATATCATGGTGTTCATGTGTGTGCCTTATGTGTGATGATCTATTCTATGTTACTGCATCTGTTAACTGATAATATGGCTGATAATGTTCTAATGCACTCATTGAAGATCAATTAACTTAATCATAAGAAGTTGTGGAAGTAGCATATATGAATCAGAGTTTGGAAATGAAAAAAGTTTTATTAATGTGATAATACTGATTCACCGCCCCCCCTCTCAGTATTATTTCCAACATGCAGAAGAAAGAGTGACATTTCAAAGATCAAGTGCTTCAAGTGTGGTGAGCTGGGCCACTACAACACTCAATGTCATCTCTGAAATAAGGACAAAGAGGAGAAGCAGGATCAACAAGTTTCATCCGCTGAGATTGATAGGTTGTCCTCCAAGCTAGAGGAAGAGTTTGTCATGATTGCGAGGATGCCTCCAGGGGTGATGTGAGGTGATCTATAGTTGTAGCCTGAAAGAGTTATAGGATGGGCAGGATTCTTGAGGATGTCCGCCTCATGAATCAGTACCTTGCTACGGGAGCCCAAAACATGTCATAGTAGGATGGATCAATGGCAGTTGAAGCAGTCAGGCGCCAGAGTGACAGATGCAATAGCTAGTATCAGGTTAGAGACTGAGTAGCATGTTGAAGAAAATGTAACTAGGTTCAATCTTCATAAATGTACTTTTGATATTTGTATTTATTCAGGAAAAGAAATATTATTTTTATAATATATGTCAATGATTTTCTTACTCATTGAAATAGGTCTAGCACATTTTAAAGTGTTATAGGCGAGTCAAATGGTCAAAATAAAATGATGAATACCTTAAGGAAATGTTACACCATGTATATGTTTGTATAAGAGTCAAAGAATAACCCTCCGAGAAAATTCAAGTCCCCTTCAAGCATGTGACACCACCAAAGAAGAAAATCAAGCTATATAATTCAAGTCGGCCTTCAAGTCAGCCTAAAGGAGGGACAGTCCTCTATATATAGTGGTTTTCCACTCCATTATAACGTCGAGCATTCTATCTGAAATCAGCGAAGGTAGAATGTCATAAAAAGGGTTGTTAGAGGAGGAAAGAAGAGTCTTCAAGGGCAGCGAATAAGGAGAGACCTAAACTGAAGTTGCAAGGACTATTTTTAGGGTGAAAAATAGTCACTCGTGCGAGAAATAGAGGATATTTTGCAGTCACTACAGTAGTAAGATAGAAGTCATATATATCTCATGGTTTGGGCTTGTATCCTAGGCCTATGAGGCCTCCTACTCAAGTGAAGAAAACGGTCTCTCAAGTGAAGGAGAAATCAACCAAAGTATAGGGGAAACCTCCCACACATGCGAGAATCTATGGTTGTTGTATAGTCTCTTCAGTCTACACCTACATCTCAAGAAGGATCTCATTTGGTTGAAATAAGGAAGGTGTCTACACAATTGAAATATATCTCTAAGTATAAAAGAGAAGCATCTCTTCTATATCTCACATAAACAAGGTCTAACAATAGTTGAAAGAAGGAAAAAGTGTTGAGTAACAAAGTGCTGGAAGAAGGAAGACTAAGTGCGGGGTACAAAGTGTAGAAAGGAGGAAGGATTTTACTTTTGCTTGGAGGTCATTCTAGTCAAGGGTATAGGGTGCAGAAAGGAGGAAGGAATTTAATTGTGCTTGGAGGTCATTCTAGTCAAGGGTATAATGTTTTTCATTGATCAATAAGAAGCTTCAATAAGAGAAACTTGCTAAAGGGTTTTCCTCTCAAGAGAAGAGAGGTTTTAAACCTGACAGAGAGCCAACTTCTTGTTTTCTTGTTCTTATGTTTTTGGTAGAAATTTGACGAAGTACACACACATGCATAATAACAAGAATAAGAATATTAAACTAACAAGAAAAGTAAAAAGACTCCATAAATTGTTATCAAGTCAAGAAGAATCACACCACACCTAATTTCCCTTGATTCTTCAACATGGTATCAAAGCTAAGGTGACAAATCAAGGAAGGCCATCTCAAGAACACTCATCAAGGACAAAAAGTTCTACCATCTATCTTTGATCAAGAAAGACTACAAAGTAAGAAGAAGAGCCTTACACAAGGCAACCTACAAGAATAGAAGATCAAAGAAGGACCTACATCAAGCAAATCTCATCATTAAGCAAGCCCACTTGGAGAAAGCAACTTGAAGAACATCAATATCTAAGAAAGGCAAGACATCAAGTATTTAAGGAGAAAGCAAGTCTACTACATCTCAAAATCTATCAAGTAAGTATATGTCTACTTTTGAATATACAATAATGTCTTTTTGCAAGGAAAGAAACAAATTGGTAGTTACTTCTCAAGGAGAATAAACTCCTAGAACACATCAAAGGGAATGTTACTATTATTGCTAAGGAAAAAACTCAAGCCTTAGCCAAGTATAATAAGGATGAGACAAGAGCTCAAATGATTCTAATAGAATCCATCAAAGACTCTCTCATTCCTTATGTCTCCAAGTTGGAGACATCCAAATAAATCTATGATAAACTAGTAGAGTTATTATCGGTAAGCATAGTTGGAGAAGTGGTATCTCTACGAAATGAATTGTACAAGATCAAGATATCAAAGGAAGGAATAGCTCCCTACTTCATGGAGATTGTGAAGATGAGGGATCAACTTCAAGAGCTAGGGGAAGTCATGTCTGATAGAGAAATGACAACTGTAGTACTCAATGCTCTACCTAAGGATTGGGGCAACTTCATATCAAGAATATATGCAAAGAAGGAAGCCACCCCACTAAGTGAAATGTGGTTTCTATGAAAGATAGAGCAAACTAGACTCAAAGAAAAGGAAGATGTGGGATCAAAGGAGTAAGCATTTTCTACCATGGCCAAGAAAAAGGGAAAATTTGGGAAATTTGTGTAGTTTTGTAGAATTTTTCTACAAATCAGCTAGCTCTGATACCATGCAAAAATTTCACCTGTAGAACAAACCAATATATGCAATGTCCTAAAGAATGATACTTGTTCTACTTTTACAAAACATTAAGTGGAAGCATAATTGAATTCATGAGCAACATCAAGTAGAAACATGCATAACTGATTAAGAGAAATAATCACACATAACACAAGATATATCTAGGGGAATGCACCAGCATAAAACCCCAACCATGTATTATCAATCAAGTGGAAATCCTCTTCACAATACACAAAGAATTAGCTCTCAAGCTATCCAGTTCTCAATGAACTATGAAGATATGAAGATATGTCCCATGAACCACCCAAGTCTTGTTTATATAGGCTTTCCCTATGGTCCTTACGTAGTCTTCTTAGGAAATAATAGCAAAAGCACATGCTATTAATTCCAACATACCAAAAACAACTAATGGTCCAACTACATATTCCTTGAGAACACTAGTTCCTCAACCATGCAAAAACTACTTACTAAAAATAGTTAAGCATCTAACAGTACATTGTCCCACATCTGATCTCAACTAGGTCTCTGATAGAACTGACATGCAACAGTTATCCATGAGTGAATCCTCAGTTATCTAAAATAATAGTTGTCACATGCATGCAAGTATTAACAAAATATATTTTATTATTTTAACAACTAGTTAAAATAATCTAACTAGACTTGACTAAGTCAACTGATTTTCTCATTATAGAACTCATACTTATTCCCTCAATCAGTGGGACAACTCATGTGCATGCTCACAAAAACTTCAAATTCAAATTTCCTTAACTAATTAACTCAACTGAATTAATTAATTAATATTTCCAACTGCTGTTAAGACCAAAATTAATTTTACTTCCTATAGATAGACTAGGGACTGCTATAAATAGGAAGGGACCCAGAAATGCTATTTTAGAACTTTCTATTTTTAGCAGTTTCACCTCTCACCCAATGTGGCCAATGACCTCACTGGCCAAACTGCTATTTTTAGACATGCTATTTTTAGCACATTCTAAATTTAGCATTTCTTGTTGCACATTTTTCAACACATATCTATGCAATGTTGGACAATAGACAGGTCGATGACCAAGCCTTAGTGATCGAAAAGTAAGTTATGGTCAATAGCCAGTTTGTTTCAATTTTGATTGATCTTAGATCTGTTCCAATTACGTAATTCCACAAGTTTCATAAAAGTGTGTGTTATAAAAGACAAACCATGAAATTCATGGATAATCCAACTACCAACGGGAACCAAAGGTGATTTGAAGATGTGGTGAAATCATGCCTCCATCATGATAAACGAAATTCCCACATCTACAAATTAAACCTATTACCATTATGATCATACGAAATGCTAATTAGAATGGACTGACTAGCTTCTCACAAAACCAAAGTTTCCTACTAGAGAAAGTCAATGGAGTATCTCAATGACAAAGGTGAAAGGATTACGCTACAAGGGAAGAGAAAACCTATGAAACTTTAGAAAATATCAACGCTGTAATTGAAAAGGTTCCACCAAAAGGGGTGGGAACCATATGTTGTTCATCTAAACAATGAATCAACAGCTGATAAATACATAATGGAAGAGTACCCCATCTTAGAAAAATTCAATGATGTGTTTCCTATGGAAATCACAATACTGCCACCAAGAAGATAAATTAGTTTCTCAATTGAATCATTTCCAAGATCAAGACCAGTGTCAAGAGCCCCATAGCGCATGAGTACATTGAAGCTAGTGGAATTAAAATTGAAATTAAAAGAAATGTTGGATATGGGATACACCAGACATAGTGTATGACCCTTGGGTCGAAGTTGTATTGTTTAATAAAAAAGACAACACTTTGAGACCATATCGACTACAGACAATTAAATAAATCCACTATAAAGAACAAGTACCCTTTTCCAATAATTGACAACCTGTTCGATTAATTGAGAGGATTTGTCATATTTTCAAATACCAGCTTGAGGTTTGGGTAGCATTAGGTGTGAATCAAAGATGAGGATATACACAAGAAGGAATTTAGAACCAGGTATCATCACAATGAATTTGTGGTTGTGTCATTTGGAATCACAAACACCCCAACAACATTTATGTGTTTAATGAATATGTGCTCATCCCATATTTGGACAGATCTTTGATGGAATTTTTCGATGACATATTGGTTTATTCAGAAACCAAGTAGGAACATGAATAACATTTGGTAGTGTTAGCACCCAAATCTGCCTTAGGTTGAAGGAAGGCAAAATTCAGGGTAACCACAAACCACGCTCAGTCTGGTAGCTAGCCCTACCAGAACAGGAGAGGGCTCTCTCCGAGTCACACTCAGTGAATAGATAAACAAAATGGTCTAAGATGACTTACAGTGAAATACTGATCTTAGGCTAGTGACTAATTATGGATACAAAAAGCAATTTTTTATGAATGATTGAGTTTCTGGGATGGTATGGGACCAACAGACAACACTGAGCAGAGAATTTAATACAAAGGCACAGATTACTTCGTGAGGAAAGACAGGTGGAAATTCTAGCAATTTAGTTTGAAATAATGCAGAATGGAGAGATTGCTTAGGAGGGTGAAAAGGGCATGAGTACATGAATCTTTTTCAACAGAAGAAAGAACACTGAACATGAAATTTTCCCACAGGAAGAGCAATAAAAATGAATTCTACCTTATCTAACTTAGAAAATTTCACTGGAAATGAATATGAAATGAACTATGAAACATAACAAAATACACATGAAACATAAGAGACACATTTGCAACACTCACAACCACGTGAATCTCATGAAACAGAGTCGTTTCCTTTTATTAATCCTCTGTCAAAATATACAATGAAGAAACAGAGTTTCTTTCCCACAGTCTCCCAGAAATTACAAGCCAACCAACCCTTTGCAAATGGTTTTCATACAATAAATAGAACATGCCATGAGGAGATAGAACGCCCAAGGGTTGGGGAGTTTCTCAAATCATTACAAAATGGAGATGGAAAGCCAACCATTAGCTACAGGTGCAACGTTACAAAGATGACAAATGGCTTGGGTGACCATTTGCCTTCCTTTGCCACTCGGGTAGAAGACAAACTCTTTAAAGTATGCCTTAACTGCCAAAAAAGTGAAATGTAGATGAGCGGGCCCACTTGGAGAAAGTCGCGAATCGAAATTTCGCGAAATGGAGGTGAATTTGGCCCTTTTCCCGATATGCGTCGTGCCCAATTCTATATGATCCACGCCACTTTGGAGGCTATTTTGAGGCACCTGCAGGAGTCCAAAATGTGCCCAAGTGTACCTGTTGGAAAGCCTGGCCTATCTAATTTCCAACCCAAGTGGAATTTCTAAATTTAGTGCTCATTTTCCCCTCCAAATCTTCATTCTCCCAAGACTGCTTCCTATGTGTCAAAATAGGGGCAAAGAGGTCATTTTTTGGGTGTTTGTGACCTCCTGGAGACTCAAATCATGCCCAAATTTCTTGTCCAAGTACCAGTAGTCATGATTTTGCATGATGAATCCAAAAATGCAAGCCATTTCCAATTTTGAGCTCCCAATCCTAAGCACCACGCCAGTGGCATGACACAGGGAGAAACAACCTATGTTGAGACCAAAAAATTGCCATGTGACCAAAATTGCCCCAAATTTCTTGAAATTTGGGCTGGAGGTTCTCTAAGGGGCACTATGCTAGGCCACAGAGGCTTCGGCCAAGATTTGAAGCTGATCTTGCCCTTTTTGCCTCTTTTTCCTCTTTGTTTCTCTGCTCAATTTTGCCTTCAAGCTCCTTATCCGAGCCTTTGAACTCATGTTCTGTGCCCTGTAATGATAAGCCATCCTCCTCAGTATGGTTTTGTCTTTGTCGGCCTTCTCCAGCAGTCTCTCAAGGTTGATGTTGAACTGCTCGAGCCAAGACTCATGGTCATTGTTAATCTCTTGCTCCAAGGTAGTGAGCTCGATCCTCCTTTGTTGGGCAGCTTGTCGATTCTCACGGATGCTTTGCAGCTCCGTGATCTCATTCTGGTCCTCAAGTTGTTTGTTCCTCTACTCCAAATACCTGATGATCCATTTGGGCCTCTCCAAATTTAGTGACAAGTCTTGGATCTCCGTGTTCTGCTCCTGGATGGTCATCCTAAGTCTAGCACTTTCCACATCTGCATCATCATCCTGAATGAGGATGAAGTCGGCCTCCTGCTCACCTGATGGCCCCTCGTCATGCATGGGCTTCTTGCCCTTGTCCAGTACCTATGTAGTTGATGCCGGAAATGAGGCCCCTTCCACCCCAGGTGGAGATAACACTCACTTTGCTGCTGCAAACAAGTGCCTACTGCCTCTTTGATATGTAACGAATATTGGCATAGTAGTGGTCTCATGGCACTCATACTGATGAGAAGGACACCTATCTCATGCTCTACCTCTGATAGTACCTGTGAAGTGTTGAAGAGGTCATGAGAGATGAAGTCCTCCCAAGCAATGCCCTGCAATCCCAACTGATGATCCACCAAAATCCGAATAAGAGAAAAGTGATAAAAGCTGTTAAGTTGCTGTTGAGGGGTCTTATGCTGCATGAAGGTGTTCATCCTATCTATGTTCCTACATATGAAAAATGGGAGGTTCATCATCCACACCCTGGTAAAGTGCATGAGCAACCTGATGTGATAGGCATATAGACGAAAGAACCTCCCCTCACAGCTGAAGTACTTCATGATCAATTTCATGAGTGGTGCATACTCATCTTTCAAATATCTGAATGGAAAGACTCTTGTGAACTACCTCAAGAATCTGGTCTTAATGTAAGGCTCATAGTGTTGTCTATCCACCTTCTTCTTCTTGTGCCACTGTTCTCCAACATTCGGTATGCTGGTTGCCACTGATATAGTTTCAGGTGTCAATGTGAAGGTGACCAAGGCCAAGATAAACTGACCTCCATGTAGGTGAAGCACAAAAATATGGGGAAACTCATGATGAAATCTAACATTAGCCACCCTTTGACAAAATTCAAAACATGATAGATGCTGGAAGCATGACATAGCAAGAGGGCAGGCATGTAGTTCTGTGAGGGTAGTTGGCTCATCCCTAACATGTTTGCCACTCTTGTGATGTCTCCTGGGAGCCTGTTCTTCTGAGGATGAATCACTTTGTGTCTCCATCTCATACTCTAATGAATGCTCAGATGCCATGACTGTTGTGTGTGCACTGTACTTGGGCTGCCCTTTGATGCTGGTATGAAACTAGGTATTTTTATGATATCTACCACTAAGGGGAACAATGAAAAAAGGGAGTATTAGGAGGGGAGTAATATGATGGGAATATGGGTTATGGGGAGAAGTTTGTTTAGGGATATGTAGGGGGGTTTGGGTATTTGATAAGGTAGGGTTTTGGTTTTATATTGACCAAAGAGTTGAGGGATAGGGGATAAGGTTTTGGTAGTGTTTTAGGGTAGGGATAATAGGAAAAATGAGAAAGGGGGGATAGGGAAAAATGGTAGGAAAACAGAGCCTTGGCATCAATACCAAAATTATGAAACCCTAGCAATAATGGATTTTGTTTTTTTTTTAGTGGTTGGTTTTATGAGTTTTTTTGCAATTAAACATAGCCAAGAACCACCATAACATTCACCAAATGTTATGAGCAAGCCATGTTATAGAGCCTACCTGTTGATTTGAGGGGTTTCACAGGTAACTTGAGTAAATTTGGCATGATTTCGAGCCTTTGTGGGTGTGTGCTGCGCGCCAAACCCAGTGCGTCGCACCCGTTGAAATTTTGCACTGTGGGGTGGCTCTGTGTGCGCCACACCCTGTGTGTGTGCCGCGCCCCTCTGTGTTTGCGCCGTGCTCTGGAAACTGCCTCCAACTCACTCCCAACACGCACTTTGTTCTCTCAATGGTTTGTAATGTTTCCCTATACACTTGATTTGCATAATGACTTTGATTTTGGTGGAAACTTGTATATAAAGGCTTTGGAGTCATGGGTTTAATTTTTTTCCTCTTCAAAAACCCATTTTGCTAATGCTGTGTTTCGACACTTTTTCACTAACTTAAAGCAATACTGAATTTCACTTTTCCCTTTGAAATTTTAGCTCAAGTGATGAAATTTTAGGCACTCTTTGTAGGGATTGCATGACAGGGAATTTGGCCACGGAAACCATGATTGCACCTAAATAAATCAATTGACGACTTTTTTGAAAATTTTATCACAAGTGACACTGCTTGACTTTTCTTCAAAACAGAGTTTTGAAGAACAGTCGAAGTCTATCAACATGACGTTGAGACTCTCTGAATCATAACTTTGTAAGGGCCTCACTCTGGCCTGCATGGATTTTTTGGACATGGTCGAAGAACAAATTGATTAATCCCTAGACCTAATTATCGAAAATGACTTTTGTCCATTAAAGGACCAGACCTTGACTGTCATGGACTTTGGTGATCATTGACAAAAGACCTAAGCCAGCAAGAGCCAGACATGAGGGGAAATGACTAGCATGACCTTTTTCGTCAGATTATGGCATGCCCCTAGTGGAATGCAGCTGAGTGAATGGAGCGGGACTCCTAAAAATGAAATGCATAAAGAGTTTTTATCTCTGACGGAGGAATGACCATACCGACTCTAACACCAGATACAATCAAATAAGCATCCGCCCACAGGACCAGTCGAAGACTGCATTTATATGTCCGTGGGGCACATTCACATACTGTAAACTACCTTTCGATTTAAAGAACGCAGGGGTAGATTTTCAGAGGGAAATGAACTACGCCTTCCATGACTTCAAACACATCGTTCAACCATATCTCGATGATCTACTGGCTCATTCGCGAAAGCAGACTGATCATCCGTAGCATTTGAGGGCTATATTTCTACGTTGCTGACACTACAAGATACAACTCAATATACACAAGTGTGTATTTTGTGTCAGTTCTAGTTTTTTACTTGGTTTCATAGTTTCTAAGGATGGGATTTGACTCGACCCATGTAAGGTTTAGGCAATCATCGACATCCATCCACCTTCAAATTTTCTTCAGATTTAGAAACTCCAAGGGAAAGCAAACTTTCTAAGGAGGTTCATTCCAAATTATGTTGAACTTGCTAAAGGTTATACACATCTTTTGAAAAAAGAAGTGCCCTTCAACTAGGATCAAGTTGCACAAGCTTCCTTTGATGCTTTAAAATATTCCATAATAAAAGCATCATTAATGTACACTCTTCACTATCAAAAAGACTTTAACCTGTATCTAGCCACAGTGGATACAACCATCGCAATGGTTTTAGTACAAGAAGACAATGGAATTGAACATCCTATCTATTATTTAATTCAAAACATAAATGATACAGAAAACAAGTACTGCTATGTTGAAAAGTTGGCTCTAGCAGCTTTTCAAGCAGTACAGAGATTTTGACACTATATCCTCTTTCGTACAACTACAATTTTGTCAGATTGCAACCCTGTGACTTACATTCTGTCGCATCAATTACTAGGGGGCAAATATTCAAAATGGATAGCCATTTTGTAAGAGTTTGATCTAGAATTCACAAAATCCAAATCAAAGAAATCTCTAGTCTTTGCAGATTTACTTTGTGACCTCCCATTGTCATCCAATGATTTAACATCTAAAGCATCATTTGTGGATGAAACCTTGTTTCTAATATCGTCAAGCGATCTGTGGTATGGAGATATGCTGATATATCTCCAAACACAAACATTTAGGCCTAATAACTCTCACTCTAAACAACGACGTATTTGATACCAAGAAAAAGACTACATGATCGTCGATGATACGCTTTACCGTCATGGTGTCGATAAAGCTTTGAGAAGGTGTCTCATGCATGAGGAAGCCAAAAAAGTCCTGAATGACTGTCATTCAGGTGCATGTGCAAGGCATCAATCTGGTTATGCTACGGTACAAAGGATCTTACGAGCTAGTTACTTCTGGCCCACAATATTCAAAGATTGCATAATTGTAGTCAGAAGTTGCCATGCTTATCATATTTTCAACCACAAAACCAGATTACCACCCGCACTGCTGCATCCAGTAGTTGTTGTTGGGTCATTCACCAAATCAGGCATAGATTTCATGACATGTAACCCTACCTCAGCCAGGGGGCATGGGTATATCATCGTTGTTGTCAACTATTTTACAAAATGGGTTGAGGCAATGCCTACATTAAACAAAAATGGCGAAATGGCTACTCTTATTTTTCAATCATATAGTCTCTAGATTCAGTGTTCCACATTCTATAATCACAAATCATGGATCGCATTTTCGCAATCACATGATGGTTGAATTAGCTGCCAAATTAGGACTGTCCCACAATAGTTCTACTCCATATTATCCGGGAGTTAATGGACAAGTTGAGGCCATCAACAAAGTCCTGAAGCGCACGCTGCAAAGGATGATTGGAGTCCACAAACGGAATTGGCACTTAATCCTGTACTCAGCTCTATAGGCATATAGAACATCGGTAAGAAACACGACTGGATTCACACCCTTTTAGTTGGTGTATGGCCTGGAAGCTGTCTTACCGATTCTGTGTGAAATTTTGTCTCTCAAGCTCGCAATCAATCTACTTCCCGAAACTTCGGAGGAAGAGGCTCGTTTCTTGGAGTTAATGCACTTAGATGAAACCTATCGTGATGCGACACTGGCTAACGAAGCACATCAGAAACATGTCAAAGTGCAATTTGAAAAAAATGTCAAGCCTCATGTTTTCTCAGAAGGCGACCTAGTCTTACTTTACAATTAGGACTCTGATAAATTGGGAGCAGGTAAGTTCAAACCATTATGGATGGGCCCCTATATTGTTAAATGATTTTTAGTGAAAGGAGCCTATGAGCTGGTAGATTATGATGGGATTTCGTTGTCGCAACCCTGAAATGGGTTGTATCTTAAGCATTACTATGCTTGATTAAGTGTAGTAATCTCTTTATAGATATGCTTTTGTTACGTTTTTGTTTTCGCAAAGAGTTATCATTTTGGTTAGGTAATCCACTTTGCATTTTTTGTAGATGTCAGACCTGTTGGAATCATTCGTTGGATATGCCAAAGGAGCTAGTCGTAGTACGCGAAACCTATCTTCTGCAGCCTAGGCCATTTTTTATCCAAGCAGTGAGTTAGTGAGTTTTAGAGGGGTATGTATTGGTTGATCAACGAATAACATCACTGAGTACAACACATTGATGGAGCTTCTCTCTAATGCCATCGCACATGGCATACACCGACTTTTTGTTAGGCTAGATTCACAACTCGCCATCCTACAACTTACTAGCATCTATTCTGTTCAGAATCCAGTTATCTACAGTATGTTCCTAAGGGTCAAGATTTTGGAAAGGTAGCTTGATTCTATTCAATATCAACACATTCCTAGAAACTTAAACACATTAACTGATTCATTAGCAAATTATGTGCTAGATAGACATTTGCAGCATTTATAAAAGAAAAAGCATTTCAATTAACATTTGCATTAGGATCACATAACTTAACCAAAATAAAACTCCTAAAATAAAAAATATATAATTGTTTATAGTTTTTACAAAATGTTCTGTGTCCAGGACAAAATCAGTCATATCACCCAAAAACTCAAAAAATGCAGAAACGCACCCTAGACTAATGGTGATGGTGATAGTAAGTCATCACTTGTGCAATAATACGTGAGAGCCTAGTCCATCGACTTGGCACGCAAGTGGTATGGTGCTGTAATCTCAGAGGTAACTTGTCGGTCCTCACATCTTGAATACCATGGGTGAGACCCTCAATTTGATCTTGCAATACTACAAGGGTCTCTGCTATGTCTAGATCATGAAGGACAACCCTCCCTATAGCCTCTCCTACTGGAACGTCAGCTGCCACCCTTGGGCGCACTGCTGGTCGCACTGGCCCAACATCTACACAAATATATGAGTTTGATTACTCTAGATAACATTTAAAAAACATAAGAACATTATAAAAATAATAAACAAAGATATGGTCAGATCATTTTACCCATAACACTCAACTGCACGCCAGTCGCTAACGCTAAATTTGTGTCGCCTCGGAAATCCATCCCGACTTATGGATACTCTATGAATACCATCTCCTGATAATCGAACCACTCAAAGAAGGCATCATAGAATGAAATCTGTGACTGACCAACATGTCTAGCCATGACATCAACCCATTTCTGTGTCTGTGGTTCCCTCGGTGCTGGCAATCCTAGTGAAATGTATTATGGCTGCATCAGTGGAATCCTCTCCAAGGCAAAAGTAGTCAAAATGGAATCGTAACCAAAGTTTTTGGATCTTCCATTCTTCAGCTTGGAAAGTTGTTATTTTATAACTGGAAGTACTGCCTCACACCAGTTGAATACCTTTGGTTCCAGGCATTCCAAGGTGTACTGCATATAAGATTAGTTGGCCAAATGAAGAGCTACGCTATTAGCCAATCTAGGAAAGGTGAATAAAATAGTCCTCAAGGACCAATCAGTGACATCTCGAATACTGATCTTGCCATCCCTTCTCAGCTGACATCCATCTCTACAAAACTAACGAATATAATCCCTCATAGATTCACCCCCACGGGTGGATCCCAATAGTGAGAAAGGGGCACCACACCTCGATAACTGAGTCAAAAAGTATATATCCTCGACTGTCAAAGGAATGGATTTTCTTCTAATCCAGAAAACCTAGTTGGTTGGATCCCATGCATTGAGAAGATATTGCAACAAATTTATTTGTTGCCTCATGTTGGATATGTGGAAGAATTTGAGCAAGCCATAGTTTTTCAATGCAGTGACCGTACCCAGATCATGTAAGGCAATCATGTCCTCTTCTTCATGCTCACATTCATGCCATGTAATGAACATCCTGATATAATGACCCTTGGGGCCCGGAAGAAAGAGAAAGGTTGCTCTAAATAAGAAAAGGATGGAATGCAATTGAAGAGCTCAGGGTTAGCTCCTACCTGGTCCTGGCAGTGTGAAGAATATTCCACCAGATCTCCCGAAATCATCTGATGAAATTTGAGGGGGAAAACACCTCCAGAGCTCCAACAATCCCAAATTTGAATGAAATGGTAAAAATGAGGGGTAAAACTGCTATTATATTACCATTCACGTAATCCAAGTAAAATGTTAGTTTTTAACTCATTTTTCAAGTATGTATTTGCATTTCTAATCAATTTGATGGAGTAATTGAATAGGTTGTACGACCGTTGAAATAATATAGTGTTAATGGTAAATTGAGCATCTCTGACTATTATCATGAGCAATGTTACCGCAGGATTCAAGCTCATTAAAAAATAAACCTGCCACTAAGCATAGTTTCTAGAGATTCAAGCTCATTAAAAAATGAATCCACCCTCGGTAAATAACCTTCGTGATTTCCTTGCTATTAGCCTTTTGAACCTTCGTTGTGTTCTTACCATCACCTCCATTCTTTTGGCTGATCATACGCTTCCACTTGATTGTTTACCCTTTTGAGGAATAGCTGTGATGAGTGATTCTATTAGCTACCCTCTTTACACTAGTATGTTTGAGAAGTTCCAAACTTACCTGGAACTAGTTGTTACTTGAAAACATCACTCGTTCCTAAAAAACGAGTCTCTTTTAAGCTCTTTTTAGACTCATAAAATATGGAAATATTACCGAGCTACTGTCCTTTCCAGCTCATTAAAGTAAGGGGAAGCGTCATCCCTCCTCTACATTTTAATCTTTTTGGACCTGAGGGATCATTCCACAAAAAGATCAAGCGCTTGTCTTTTTTGTCTCACTAAAGCAATCGAAAAGTCATCCCTTTCATATTATTTTATACTTTTTCAGACTTAAGGGATTATGCCATGAAAAAGAACTACTGGAGTTTCCTTTCCATCTCTTTTAAAACTCTTTAAACATGAAAAGGACTGAGTTATCTTTGTTGATAAACTCGTTAAAACAATAATGACAAGCTTGTCCAACCGGACAAGAGCGAGTTTCACTATCACTAGGCTCACTAAAACATAATGACAGGTTTGCTCAAAGGACAAATTATAGAACAAGAATATGTTATCTTGCTCAAGCTTGAAAAAAATAAAGAGGTACTGGTCAGCAATGACTGGGGAAAGAGGGAAGAAAACTTGAAGGACTTCACTGCTAGCAGGTCGCTCTTGAGCATGACACTTTCACTCCATCACCATGATTGAGTTAGCTTGGGTTATTCCATTCACTGGTCACATCACCATTGGTCCTCCGTACCATCCATTTTTGGGGTTAACGCTACCAATCCATTTCACTGTCGCCGACATGTTCAAGAGAGGTGATTTAGAGAATTCACAACCCTACTAATGCCTCATCCACTACAATACCTTCACTCTCCATTTTTCATGACCGCCATTCCTAAACCTTGTATCATCATATTGTTTTCACCTCCACAAAATCATTTGCTTCATGTCGTAGATGTGGGATACATCAAGGCCCTCCTACAATGAGTCACTTCTTGTCGACATCAGCTCATTATCTAAGAAGTTGACTTAGAAATAACCCTTTTAATACTTTGAATCTTGCATGCCTCAATGGCAAGTTTCTCACTTCCGACGACAGGTTTACATCAATGGCCTTTGACCGAAAGATATTGCATGGTGTTCGACATCGACTCATATATTCACACCACATGAATTGTACTGTAGTACCTTGAGGGTCATTATTATTATCAATGATTCCTCTTGCGCCTATTAACAACATACATCATTGGCTGGTAATCAGGCGATGTCTTTCCATATTCAACTTGAGAACATTATTTCACATGGATCAAATTGTACATCGGGTGAAGATTAAACGAGTTTGAAGACCTTGGATCTAGTTTCATCCATCCAGGCTGGGATATATTCAGGAAAGTAAAGACATCAAATGTACACCATAGCTGCACAGATGATTATCCAAGCTAATGGATGATGGCTCTACAAGAATCACCAGTCTGCAACAACAAACGATTGTCTGTCCTATGTACATGAAAATGAGTTTATAAAGCTAAGCATGGGAATGCTTGTCTCAGCTAGATCATGAAAATAATATGAAGATAATGTATTATATTGTATCTTATACAGGTCACCTTCCAGTTCGAAGACCTCAGATCCTCATGATAAAGCATTTCACCTCACATCAGAAGATTTATGATCTCATGCTTTAGGGGGAAACTGTTATAGACATATTTGGGCACTACAATCCCAATCACATATGTCAATAAATCAAGGGCTCTTAAACTCCTAAAAGTGTTGATTCAAACCCTAAAGGATCATGGTCAACTGATTACATCATTTCCCAGAAGTTCCACCTGAAAAACTACTCATAACTGGCCAAAACTGAACCATACAGACTGCTCCATGCTTAGGGTGTGATGCATACTGGCTGCTACACTAGCCAGGTGTAATGCATACTAAAAGGGCCTTATGTGGGGTGCAATGGGTGAGAGTAGACAAATGGAAGAGACAATTTTCCAAGTGGAAACCTAGGGAATCCTCTAGAAACTTCTCATATGACACTTGCCTCTCTGAATTTGCCCAGGGAAGAGTAAGAGATCATGAAATATCCAAGTGGAACCAAGAACTATCAGTGAAATGGCACTAATAAAAAACCCAGAAGGTGACTCACCCATCTACAAATATCTATAAATGGACCCCTCATCTGAGAGATCTAGAGGCTGGAATTTTGTAATTTGTAAGGACGTGTTGTTGGTTTCTCTTTGAGACATTGCATTGTTAGGTGATCTTGCTTTTCATGAGGTGAAGAGGGCTATCATGCTAGGAGGATAATGATAGATCAGACAGCTCGGTTATAATCTTCTCTTCTACTATCAATAAAGTTATTTGAGTTTTCCTCCATATACTTGTGTATTTGTGAATGCAATTGTATGGTTAATGTATTTTTGATTCTGCATTATTTATGGTATCATAGATCTCTATGCTTTGATGGTGTTTTGTTTCTTTGCCTCTACATGTGTTCTCTAAAGTGGGACAAGTAAGAAAGGAGTGGCAAGCTCTATCAAGGGAGAGAGGAAACAAGCAAGGAGTCAATCGAAAGATTCAGGTTGGTGCTCTCTGCTTCTCTCTTATCTATCATACATAAAGGAAATCACAAGTTACTTTGAATTATTTGTTTCTAAGATAGCTACCCGTATTAGTGGGACTAGCAGATCAAATAGACACTAGTTTTCCTGGAAACAAGGGTCGGGTCGTTTAGTATGAAGGCACACTTGGGCAAGCATGCCCTATCAAGAATGCTAATTTGTGATTCGAGGTGGGCCTTGTGCATGTTCGTGCAGTTCTTTTGCCTACCTCTTACTTGTGCCTTCATTTCGGTCATGTGTGGGAACCCATCTCAACTTGTTCGGGAAGGTTGGGTCATGTGGTGTGAGGGCACCCATTTAAACTCATTCAGTCATGTCAGTTTGGGTCATGTCATGTGAGGGCATGACCAAGCACATGGGCCCGTGTCAAAATTATAAATTGTGACTAGGAGTGGGCCTTATGCACGTTCGTGTGGTTCATTTACCCAACACTCCCATGTGCCAGCATTTTCCATGTAAACTCGTTTGGGAGGTTCATTTGAGGGAATCTGCGTAAACTCATTCGGGTGGGTCATTTTCCATGTAAATTCATTTGTTTTGGTCATTTTAGGGCACCCTTGTAAACTTGTTTGGTTTGTTCATTTGAGGGCACCTGCACAAACTCGTTCAGACGGTCGTTCCATTTGAGGGCATGCTTGAGCACAAATGCACGTATAGAAAATGCTAAGTTGTGACCATAGGTGGTCCTTGTGCATGTTAGTGTGGTCCATTTGCCTAGCTCTCCCTTGTGCCTTCATTTTGGTCAGGTGTGGGTGTCCATGTAAACTCTTTCAGGTGGGTTGGGTCACGTCATGTCAGGGTGCCCATGTAAACTTGTTTGGTTGTGTCAGGTCGGGTCGTGTGAGGGTGCCCGTGCAAACTTGTTCAAGCAAGTCAAGTCATGTTGTGTGAGGGCACGCCCGAGCACATAGGCCGGTGTCAAAAATGCTAAGTTATGACTGGGGGCGAGCTTTGTGTGTGTTTTTGCAGTTTGTTTTCCCAACTCTCCTATGTGACTTTGTTTGCCATGTAAACTCATTTGGGTGAGTCATTTAAGGGTTCCTGTGTAAACTAATTCAGGCAGGTTGTTTGAGGGCGCCAATGTGATCTCGTTCAGGCTGGTTGTTTTCCATGTAGACTCCTTCGTTCGGGTCATTTGAGGGTGCTTGTGTAAACACATTCAACCGGTTCATTTGAGGGTACCCATGTAAACTCGATTGGCCAGTCATTCCGTGCGAGGGCACACCCGGGAACAAGTTCACATATAAAAGATGCTAAGTTGTGACCAAGTGTGGGTCGTGTGCATGTTCGTGTGGCCAATTTTGCCGAGTCTCCCTTGTGCCTTCATTTTTATTAGGTGTTAGCACCCATATAAACTCATTCAGGTGGGTTGGGTCATGTCGTGCAAGAGTGCCCATGTAAACTTTTTTGGTTGGGTCGGGTCAGGTCAGGTCGTGTGAGGGCACTCATGTAAACCTGTTCGGACCAGTCAAGTCATGCCATGTGAGATTTCTTGTGGAAACTCATCCGATCGGGTCATTTGAGGGCGCCCATGTAAACTTATTCGGTTGGGTCATTCTGTGTGAGGGCGCACTTGAGCACATGTGCATATATCAAAAATGACAAGTTGTGACCGAGGGTGGGCCTTGTTCACATTGTTGCACCCGTTTTTCGGGCTCTCCCTTGTGCCTTTGTTTAGGTAGGGTGTGGGAGCCCATGTAAATTCATTTAGGTGGGTTGGGTTGGGTCAGCCCATGTGAGGGCATCCAAGAAAACTTGTTCAGATGGGTTGGGTCGGGTCGTGTGAGGGTGCCCATGTAAACACATTCGAGCGAGTATGGTGTGGTTTTCTTTCCATGTGAAAAGTGGGTTGGTAATTGAGATGTTTCTTCGGGCCTACGTGAAGGATGCCTGTAGGTCATTTGTAGGGTGTCCAATCTTCATATACCCTCCATCCCCACTCGGTAGCACATGAGCAATAATGTTGTCCATGCTCATCTTGGTCCCTTGGTTGGCTTTTCGTGTGAAAGGTGGGTTGGTAATTGAGTTTTTTACGGGTTTGCCTAAAGAATGGCCTCGGGTCATTTGTAGGGTGTCTGATTTTCATCTTCTCTCCATCGCCACTCGATAGCACATGAGTGGTAATGTTGGCAATGCTCATCTCGAGAGGCATATGTGAACAATTCCCCTTCTCCTCTCTAAGTTCTTGGAGATGTATGGGTTGTTTTGGCCTGGCTCCTTGGCCCATCCTAGTCTCTCATGCCCATCAAAATAATACAAGTGATAGGTTTTATTTTCGTGTGAAATGTGCATTGGTAATTGAGCTATTTTTCCAGGTTTTCCTAAAGAATGGCCTTGGTTCATTTGTAGTGTCGCTGGTTTTCATGTTCTCTCCATCCCCAATATGTAGCACATGAGCGGTAATGTTGGCCATGCTCATCCCAAGAGGCATATGTGAATAATTCCCCTTCTACTCTCTAAGTTCTTGGAGTTGTATGGGTTGTTGTGGTGTGGCTCCCTGGCTCATCCTGGTCCCTCATGCCCATCCAAATGATACAATTTATAGGTTTTCTTTTCATGTGAAAGATAGGCTGGTAATTGAGTTATTTTTCCAGGTTTACCGGAACGATGGCCTTGGGTCATCTATAGGGTGGCCGATTTTCATATTCTCTCCATCCCCACTTGGTAGCACATGAGCAGTAATATTTTCCATGCTCATCCCGAGAGGCATATGTGAATAATTCCCCTTCTTCTCTCTAAGTTCTTGGAGTTGTATGGGTTGTTGTGGTTTGGCTACCTGGCCCGTCCTAGTCCCTCGTGCCCATCCAAATGATACATGTGATAGATTTTCTTTTCCTGTGAAAGGTGGATTGGTAATTGAGTTGTTTTTATGTTTTTTCCTAAAGAACGGCCTTGGGTCATTTGTAGTGTGGCATATTTTCATCTTCTCTCCATCCCTAATCGGTAGCACATGAGCGGTAATGTTGGCCATGCTCATTCCGGGAGGCATATGTGAACAATTCCCCTTCTACTCTCTAATTTCTTAGAGTTGTATTGGCTATTGTGGTGTGGCTCCCTGGCTCATCCTAGTCCATCATTCCCATCCAAATGATACAAGTTATAGGTTTTATTTTGGTGTGAAAGGTGGGTTGGTAATTGAGCTTTTTTTGTAGGTTTTCCTAAACAATGGCCTTGGGTGATTTGTAGCATGCCCGGTTTTCATCTTCTCTCCATCCCCACTCGGTACCACATGAGCGGTAATGTTGAACATGCTCATCCAAAGAGGCATATGTGAACAATTCCCCTCATTCTCTCTAAGTTCTTGGAGTTGTATGGGTTGTTGTCATGTGGCTCCCTGGCTCCTCCTAGTCCCTCATTCCCATCCAAATGATACAAGTGATAGGTTTTCTTTTCTTGTGAAAGGTGGGTTGGTAATTGAGTTGTTTTTTCAGGTTTTCTTGAATGATGGCCTTGGGTCATTCGTAGGGTGGTCGATTTCCATCATCTCTCCATACCCACTTGGTAGCACATGAGCGTTAATGTTTTCCATGCTCATCCCAGGAGGCATATGTGAACAATTCCCCTTCTTCAATCTAATTTCTTGGACTGGTATGGGTTGTTGTGGTGTGGCTCCCTGTCTCATCCTAGTCCTTCATGCACATCCCAATTATACAAGTGATAGGTTTTATTTTTGTGTGAAATGTGGGTTGGTAATTGAGTTGTTTTTTTGGCTTTTTGTGAACGATGGCATTGGGTCATTTGTAGGGTGGCAAATTTTCATCTTCTGTCCATCCCCACTCGGTAGCACATGAGTGTTAATGTTGGTCATTCTCATCCCTATCCCTCATGCCCATCCAAATGATAAAAAAGATAAGTTTTCTCAGTGCTCCTTTGTGCCTTCGTTGTTGTGGTCCTAGATGGAAGCCCCAAAACTCCATCATGCCTATGTCACTATCATGCCCCTTGGTTGTTGCAAATAGAAAATTTTGATTGGGCTAGGTAGACATGTGTGGCTCCATTGAAATTGGTTCCTTGTTATACTATTCATATCCTCCCTATTTGGTGGGTAGGGGTTTGCCTTTTGTGTGAAAGGTGGGTTGGTAATTGAGTTGGTTTTTTGGGTTTGCCTAAAGAATGGCCTTGGGTCATTTGTAGGGTGGCCGATTTTCATCTTCTCTCCATACCCACTCAATAGCACATGAGTGGTAATGTTGTCCATGCTTGTCCTGGGAGGAATATGTGAACAATTCCCCTTCTGCTCTAAGTTATCAAAGTTGTATGGGTTGTTGTGGTTTGGCTCCCTATGACGGCTAGCCTCTTCATTGTTTGATTGTTTATGGTGTTGGTTTCTTGTTCTTTTACTCTTTCTGTGTTGGCATTGTCAGTTGAGATGCATACATTTAAGAGGAATGTGGAAGGGTTTTGGTTGTAAATCACCTAGCCCCCCTATTTCTTGCTTTTTTTGTCAGGCGATGTGAGGATATTTTTTCCTTATTTTAAGGTTAATGGTTGGTATTCCTTACAAAGTGCACATCATCTATGGTTGCATTGGCTTTGAGGTTTTGATAGATGTGGTGGCCCATATGTTTGATGGAGTGGTCAACTGTTTCCTTGCATCTCGCGTGTATGGTAGAATTTTGCAACTGGAAATGTTAAGTCACAACATTTATGGGTATTTTTCATTTCAATTGTGTATGTGATCATAGTCCTGTGGGGAGGAGGATTGCTAAGTTAATGGTGGGGGCCATTTGGAAGAAGGATTTGGAGGTGGAATGCTTCCACCTCCCTCCTTTGCATGGAGGTGGCCATAGGTGAAAAATATTCATTGTCCAGTTGGTAAAGCTGTGGGAAATATCCTAGGTTGCTTGTACGTAGGTGCATGGGGTATGAAGCTGCCTGATCCCTCCTCTTGTTTGGATATGTTCTTGTATTGTGTAGCAAGCCTCTTAATTTCCATTTATGATCTTCCTTTGCCTTCACATGATGGTTGCTGCAGGTGGTCAAGTGATCAAGGTCCACCGTTGTTGTTTTTTGGGTGGACTCCTAGGTGGACTCAGTGCGGGGCGAGGAGGGTCGAGGGGAATTTCTAAGAGAGGTTATGGGCTTGGTCAGTCTTGTTTTATTTCCTTCCATTGCCTTTGCATTGAGGCTCCCGCAGGTGATCATGCGATTGAGGTCCATTGTTGTTGTTGTCTGGGTGGACTCCTAGGTGGCCTCTATGTGGGGAGGGGAGGGTTGGGGGGAATTTTTAAGGGAGGTTGCAGGCTCGATTTGTCTTGTATTATTTCCTTCATTTTCCTTTGCATCGAGGCTACTGCAGGTAATCATCGGATTGAGGTCCACTGTTGTTGCTATCTGGGTGGACTCGTAAGTGGCATCAGTGCTGGGTAGGGAGGTTTGTATGGCCTTCCTAAGATAGGATTTATGGTCGATCACCCTCTTTTTATTTCACTCCTTTTCCTTCACATCGAGGTTACTGTAGGTGATTGAGAGATTGAGGTCCAACATTGCTACTATCCGAGTGGACTCCTAGGTGGCCTCAGTGTGGGGCGAGGAGGGTTGGGGCTCATTTATAATATAGAGGTTGTGTGATTGGTCATCCTCCATTTATTTCCTTTGTATCGAGGCTTCTATAAGCGATCGGGTGATCAAGGTCTACCATTGCTATTATCTGGGTGGACTCCTAGGTGGCCTCAATGCAGAGCATGGAGGTTTTTGGAGGCATTTCTAAGCGAGTGGTTGAGCGATCACTCGTTTTTCTTGTTGGTTGGGGCATGGTTACAAACTCTGAAGTGCCCTTGGTGTGTTGTGACTCAGCAGGTCTACCCATTTGTTCGCCATGTCCTTAGCATGTTGTGTGTGTTTCCTTCTTGGGATGTGAAAGGTGAAAGGCATAAAAGTTTTACATGATATTTTGATATCTCTTTGACTTGATGAGTATTCAAGTTTTCTCTTGGTAAGAGAGTGCTCAGAATTCCATTTGAAGTGGGAGGGTGCTACCTGGTTGATCCTGCCAGTAGTCATATGCTTGTCTCAAAGATTAAGCCATGCATGTCTCAATATGAACCAATTCAGACTATGAAACTATGGATGCCTCAATAAACCAGTTATAGTTTTTTTGATGGTACCATACTGTAAGGACTCTGAACACCACACATCTCCACAATGGTATGATATTGTCCACTTTGGGCCTAAGCCCTCATGGATTTGATTTTGGACTTACCCCAAAAGGCCTCATACCAATGGAGATATTTGTCCATCCTTATATAACCATGATCCTCCCCACTTCTAGTCAATGTGGGACTTTGGTCGTATACCCAACAATCCTCCCCTCGAACAAAGGACCATTGAGCCTCCCCTCAAACGATTATCCATCCGTACACTCTCTACCAACCACAATTCTCCGCTCCAATGCATTGGAAGCACATGCATTACATGGAGCACCACCTGCCTCGAGAGCTTGCTCTATCCCAGGTCAACTCCTCTTCACCGTGTTGGGACCAGGACACATCCATGAAGAACCTAGAGCACACCGCCTGTATAACTGAGCTCATCCACGGATCCCATCGTGATATTACCGAGGCCCACCACATTTGTTCGAAAGTTCAAGGATTCATCCACTTGGTCAACTCCTCACCTGTCTAACTGAGCTCATCCATGGATCCCATCATGATATTACAGGGGCCCACCACATTCGTTCGACATTTCGAGGATTCATCCTCTTGGCTAACTTCGAACGTGACTCTGATACCACTTGTAAGGACTCTGGACACCACATATCTCCATAATGGTATGATATTGTCCACTTTGGGCCTAAGTCCTCATGGATTTGTTTTTTGGCTTTACCCCCAAAAGGCCTCAAACCAATGGAGATATTTTTCCATCCTTATATAACCATGATCCTCCCCACTTCTAGTCAATGTGGGACTTTGGTTGTATACCCAACACATACTACTTGGATAGTCGTAGTAATTCTAGTGCTAATATGTGTACCAAGTCCCATCTCTTTTGAAGGGATGTATTTTTTATATAAAATTTCAGTGTGAGCTTTCCTGCTTCTTCAGTGAATCATGATAACTCAATGGATCACACAACCCTTGTGCTAGCAATGCTTCATTCAAATTTCTACCCTATCAAATTTCGATGGTAGGATAGAGGCCTACCATGGTGGTGACGAGTGATGGAGAATTAGGGTTTGATTCTAGAGAGGGAGCCTAAGAAATGGCTACCACTTCCAAGGAAGGCAGTTTGCAAACTACCCAATCCCAACATGAGGAGGTAGTGACATTAAATAACAATACTAGGCTCATCGAGATTGGTGATTGGAATGAGTACAATCTAAATCCCTTAACGAGGATCCAATGGAGGGGAAAATTTGGTGTCAATAGCCATGGTAATTATAGCTCCAATATCATATATTTAAGTTGTTGCAATTAAGAAGCTCGTATATGGATCTTGGGTCGTAAAGGTTGGTCCGCCTAATCAGTGTGCACTTGCCCTTCTGTCCCTTTTGTTAGAAACATGGTCCTAGCCTTAATTCGCTGGGTTGTGGCTGCGACGATGTTACTTTGAAAAAATAGAGTGCTCAAAGTAATCTTATGCTTTGAATACATTAGCATGGAGTAACATGATAGGAGTCTAGTCTTATTGTGTTGGCCTTCGGGACTGGAGTAATGATTAATAGGGACTTTTGGGAGAATTCGTATTTCGTTGTCAAAGGTGAAATTCTTGGATTTATGAAAGATGGAACAATACAAAAGCATTTGCCAAGGATGTTTTCATTAATCAAGAATAAAACTTGGGGGCTCAAAGATGATCAGATATTGTCCTAGTCTCAAGCATAAATGATGCCGACCAAGAATCAACAGATGTTGCTCTAAGGACTTCGCCAACACCTTCTCAGAAATCAGAGTGTTTGGGTTCCAAGGGGAGTATGGTTGTAAGGCTAAAACATAAAGGAATTGATGGAAGGGCACCACCAGAAGTGGAGCTTGTGGCTTGATTTGACTCAAAATAGGGAAGCTTACTAGGTCCAGACATAGTAAAGTTTGACAGATTGAGAGATCTTTCTTGATTCTATGGGTGGTGGTGCATGACTGTTCTTAGTTGGTAAAGCGATTCTTCTGGTTAATTCTGATAACGAATGAGACCTCAGCCTGCTAACTAGATATGTGGTGGTTCCCCTTCGTGGCCAACTTCTTAGAGGGAGTATGGCCATTTAGGCCATGGAAGTTTGAGGTAATAATAGGTTTGTGATTTCGTTAGATGTTATAGGCAACACGCATGATGCACTGATGTAGCCAACGAGTTTTTCTTCTTGGTTCAATAGGATCAGGAAATGTCCTTAAATTAAATCATGATGGGGATATACCATTGCAATTATTGGTCTTCAACGAGGAATTCCTAGTAAGCATGTGTCATAAACTTGTGTTGACTACATCCCTGCCCTTTGTACACATTGTCCATTACTCCTACATATTGAATGATTTGGCGAAGTGTTCAAATTACGTCTATGATGGTGGTTTGTTGTCATCGACGTCATGAGAAGTTCATTGAACCTTATCATTTACAAGAAGGAGAAGTCGTAACAAGGTTATTGTAGGTGAACCTGCGGTAGGATCATTGATATTAGGGGTTTCCTTTTTTGGTTCAGGTTGGGTGGGTTTTGATTGCAATGTGGGCCCATGTGGTATGTCTCTAGGGGTAGGGGTTTGGTGTTTAGCAGGAACATTGTTGGTTGCTTGTCTTGAGGTCTCTCCTGTTTTTTTGTTTGTTCTTGCAAGCCATTATTATCACTGTCCCACCCATCCTTTGTTTTTCTTTCCCCCAATGTGTTTATGTAGGGGGTTTGGAAGCTTGTTTCTTGGTAATCCTCTCCGATGATCTATTTGGTGGGGCATGGTTGCTGCAGTTGAGGTGCTTGGGAAATATGATGGATAAATTCATTCATAGTGGAAATTATAGGTATTTTGTTTGTTTGAAGGCATGGGCCAAGGGTCCAGGCCTCCTAGTTGGTTCTCTCGAAAAGGTGGCAATGGTTTATGTGTTGCTTGGGTGATATTTTTTGTTGGTGGTTTGGTCAAGGGAGTGGTTGCATGCATACCTAGTAACTCAAACCATTCATGAGGGAAAATTGTTGGGGTGGAGTCAATAAGGGATGGATAAAGAGTAGTTTGACCCATTAGGCTAGCCACCCTAGTCCTCCTGACCATTCCTCGATATGCCTTCGCAAAAGGGTTGGGTGCCCAGGTAACGGGAAACCCCTCCCTCGGTCTAAGCTCCATTGAGATTGCAATTTTCCCCGCTAGTGGGCATGAGTTGGCATTCTTATCTTGTGCCTTTTCTGTCGAGGAAATTCCTAATCCTCTCATGAGCCACTCCCCTTCTAAGGAAAGAAGTAGTGGGTTGTGTTTTTATTTATCCCTTTGTGCTGTGGGTCTTTTGCATGACTTGGTAATTTCTTGGTTTCGTTGTGTGTGCTTTGCAGACATCACTCTCTTTAGTGACCTTGCATCATCGATGTATTTGTGGCATGTGGCTTTCTCTATCATTGAGTGTTGGCCCATGACAACTCCTCTTTGGAGTTTGATTCATGACACCTGTTAGTGTCAGTCTTTCTAGCCTTCCTCCAGTGATTAAATATGCTCTTACAAAGTGATTTTGAAGTGTCAAGGTCAAATTTTGTCATTTCAGTGAGTCTTCAAGCAAAATTTGGTCACTAGGCATTAGGTCTAGGGTTTGCTCTCACTCTTTTCAAAGTCGCCCAAATTCCAATATATGTCATCATTTAGCTGATTCTATCATCATTCATAGGGTTTCGATTATCATCTCAGTGTCTAATGAGTCATCTTACACCTTGTCCATGCTTCAGTTGTACCTAGGCAAGGTCATTTCTCTCTCCTAGGGTTTCGAAGGCAATTTCTCTTGGGTGGTCAAATCATTGGAAAAACTTGTTTCCTGATGTTCATACACCTTTTCTATCCTTAAAGTAATTTACCAAATTCTTCCCATCCCTTAGATCCGCTAAATTCCTCATTTTCACACAAACCCTAGTTTCTAGCTACAACCTGGCAATTTTCTAGGTTGGGCCTGTGTTTTTCCCTTTTGGAACCTTTCCCCTCACTCAATCTCTGAGATTCCACTTTCTCCTGCTCCCCAACATCCCTTCCCACTCCAAAAAATTTCCCCAAGAATTTAGAAGCCCCCTATCCCCTTCATTTCGCTCCATTTCGACAAAATTCCTTGTTTCACACATCAAGACAAGTCGCGCTCAAATGATGTTCCAGAGCAATAAAAGATGAATTTGGGAAACCTGAGAGAGGTTTTTTTCCAAAACATGCCAAAGAAGAAAAACCTCTTTCACGTTTTTCACAGGTGTCATGGTTTGAGAGAAATGTCAAGAATTCCGTTGCCTCAGGAGAATCAAAGACACCTCTAATGTGACATTGGGAAAATCAAGTTTTCTCCTAGCTTGGTTGGCCAAATGATTTTTTGGATGGGTAAAATGATAACTAGACATAAATAGCTTTCCAATGAGCTATCATGAGCTCAATGTTGGGTTGAGGAAGGCATTCAAAAGTTGACTGCAACAGCACTCTTCCTTGAGGCAGCCTCATTTGGCACTTTTTGACTAGTCTTGGGAGATTTGATGTTTGATAGGTCAAATCAACTCCAAATTAAAAAATTCCAATTGGGTTGGAAATTAGACTCAAAGACCTTTCCAACGAACTATCCTTTGCCCAATTTCAACACCGGGAAGGCCTCCACAATCTTCCTGAAAAAGAGCGACATGTCAAGCTAGGTGCGCGACATGTTGGGAGGTGCGCGGCATGTCAGAGGGTCTCACATAGTGGAATTTTGCAACGGGCGCGACACGTTGAGAGGGGCGCGACTTGTTGGGCGTGCTGCACAACATGTCAAGCTAGCTTCACCCAGCTCATTTCAAAATTTCTCAAGCCTCCTTTAATTCATCAAATCGCTTGAGGTAGGCCCTTCAAACTTGTGAATGGCTGTTGGTTAGACATCATGAATGTGTTTGTAATGATCAAATTGTGCAAGGAAAAACACTCTATATGGCTGTATGTAAATTTGTAATGAGGCCAGTTCTCCTAGCCGAGAGGCAAAGGAGATCATTCAGCATCTCAGAACTGAAAATGGTGCCATACAGAGGAGATTTGAGGGTGCCCAATGGACCATCACTTACCTGGAGCAGCGCAACAAACAGTTGGAGGAGGAGAAAGCACTTGATGAGCTATGGAGGATTCGTAGTGACCGAATCTTGAACCGAAGAAGACCCGGTGACCCATTGCCCACTGACTGAGATTCCATGCTCATCCGGGAAAATTCACATTTGGAGAGGCTTTTGGCTAAGGCCAACCAAGAGAAGGAACATGAAAAATCATTATTGGGCGCGGATGCACGTGTGCAAGGCCAAAATGAAGATGTTTCAAAGGCGGTTGACCGAGGCTCTAAAACGGAGAAAAAGGCCCGATCCCCTCTGTATATTGGCCGAGGCTTCCTTGAAGGAGCATAGTACTAAATAGCTCAGCCACAGCACAAATTTCAAAAAAAATTGAGCATTTTGGGTCATTTTTGGTAATTTTTTGGCAATTTACAGGTTTTTGCTCATTAACGTGTCTCACCCCCGGTGAGACATGTCATCCCGGCACCTCCATTTGACAAAAACTCAGCATTTCAAGATTTTTCATGCAAAGTTACATATACACATGGAAGGACTTGAGATTTTGTGATATTTTGGGCCTCCAAAAAGTCAAAAAACATGCAAAATTTGACTTTCTGCCACCTTTTTGAACTGCAGAAAGCTGTCTTGGGAGAATTGATTTTTGACAGGGCAAATGAACTCGAAATCCAAACATTCTAGTTGTGTTGGAAAGTAGACTCACAGAACTTTCCAACAAGCCTACTCTTGCCCAGTTTGGCCACCTGAAAGTGCCCCAAACATGGCTCCAAAGGCGCGCAACATGTCAGGCAGAGGCGCGCGACATGTTGGGCAGTTTTCACAGGAAATTCATCTACAGCTCAGGAATTCGCCCAACTTTTACCAGTTTTG